>JAODAL010008257.1:0-119146 GCA_025379985.1 Phyllomedusa bahiana | reverse complement strand
AAGGAAAAATGCTTTAAAAACAACATTTTTTTAAAATAAAACTGTATATTGCTGCATTTCAAAGCAGCATGACCCAAAAAATTATAAAAATGACTTCTCAGCCACTGTTAAAAATTGTGAGGGAGAAATGCCACTTAGAAGCCACATTTTCTTCCAAAGGACCATAATTATTGCTGTATCTCACAGCACATGCCCCCCAAAAAATATAAATATGACTTCTCAGCCACTATTAAAAATTGTAGGGAGAAATGCCACTTAGAAGCCCACATTTCGTCCAAAGGACCATAATTAGCTGTATCTCACAGCAACATGACCTAAAAACCATTGAAAATTTGCGAAAACTCTTAAAAATAAAGTGAGTAAATGGAATACGGTGTTGTCATAAACCTTGCTGTCTTTACAGTCTCCTCACAGAAAAACAGCAAAATGAACTGTTGGAAAAGAGAATAAAAATTGCATAAAAAAAACATTTTAAAAAAAAAGTTTTTCAAGAGGACCATTTCTGTTTGAAAAGGAATGTGAAGTAGACGGCAACTAATCGGTGACCTCGGCAATTGGGGCCACAACATCATCAAAAGATCCCATGCCTGATTCATCTGATGAAAGTCAAACATCCACATTATCTGTGGAAAGCCGGAAGCGTTTGTCTGTAATGACCCTCCAGCGTGCTGAAGGTCCGCTCAGATATGACGCGGCTGCGGGGCAGGACAACACCTCTATGGCGTGACAGCCAGCTCGGGCCATTCTCCATTTTGGATACCCAAAAGTCTATTGGTCCGGACACATGCAAAAACATCGGTGTTGAACGCAGATATACGTCACCATAAATCTTAAGCTGATCTCGTGTGTTGGATTGTGCCCTGCATTGCATGCGTTGGTTTGAGGGGGTAAACAAAGATTGCCAGAGGTCACCCATTAGGGGTCTGCCACCTTGCCTGCTGCTGCCGCTAACGCCCCCACTTGGCACTCTACTGCTTCACGTCGCTGATGTTGTTTTCCCCCTGACATTTGGGGAACGGAAGCAGACGGGAACAGATGTCCCCCAGTTGATCAAACAGCAAGGTCTCCATTTCCTGCATTTTACTCTCTATTTGGGATGGGTTGAGGAAAGTGCTGAGTTTTTGTTTTGAACGGGATCCAGGAGGGTGTGCCACCCAGTAACTGGGTGTTCATTTTGATGGCATTAATCTGCGAGTTCATGTTGAGGAAATGGGCATCCAAAGCACTCATGTGAGAGATGGAGCCTTGAATCCCAAGCCTCTGGGTCAGGGGCACTAGCAAACTGATCGTCCTCACATCCGTCCTCCGCTCAAATTCCGGCCGAAAGACCTTGTTACCAAGTCAAAGGGGACGTCGGTAACAACGGTGTCTAGGATTACCTCCTCCACTCCTCCTCCTCCGCTGCCTCCGTCACAGCTTTCAAAACAGCCCTGACTTGCTTGAATGATGCCACGCCTGAAGCTGATGTGCGCCACCATGCACTAAAGCTCTTGGAACCCGAACCAACAGCAATGAAGACCGATGAAAATTTGTGAAACTGTCGGGCCATGTGGATATGACGGAGTGAGAAATGCCCGTGCCACATCTGTGTCCGTCTCCTCCCTTCCGTCGCTGGCGGGACCTGTTTTTGTTTCAGAGTGTCCAACGATCGTCTTCCAGATCTAAGATCACCACAATCTCATGCTGACAAGGGCAATTGTCCAGCACTGACCATTTTGGTGGCTTCTTCAAAAACTGGCAAGATGTGCAGGCTCTTCACCTGCCTCCTTCTCTCGGTGGTTCAACACCCCGAAGTCCGCACCCGCTGCTGTCATGCCAATGGTCACTTCGTACTGCGTAAATGCATTTTGCGCTTGCTGCCACTATCGCTGGAGCATGTGTAAGGTGTGGAATTCCAGCTTGTTGCCACGTCAACAATGAGACTGTTGACCGGGGAGCCGACTACGCTGCAACGCACCAAGGCTGGACGAAGCAGGTGTCGAACGGCGGGAAAGGCCGAACCTCAGACCATCGAGCCTTTTTACCAAGCAGGCCAGTCCAGAACCGGGAAGCTCTTAGAAAATTACTGGACGACAAGGATCATGACATGTGCCAGGCAAGGAAGTGCTCCAGCCTACCGATCTTAAGGGCGGCCAGCAGATGTCGCCCGTTAATCGCACACCACCTTGCCTGGCACAAGTTCCTTGTCACCCAGCCCAGCGTCGGTCCGATTCGATGCTTAAGCCGTCCACAGCTCCTGACCTGTGCGGTACTCACTCCAAGGCAATTAATTTCAACACGGCCTGGTGTCTCTGGGCACCTGAAGCCAACCAATAGGACCTTGTTGAAGATCGCCCTTCACCATCCCCTGCCGGTTTTAAAAAGCGTGCGGCCCGAGCCTGATATCCACCGTCACCACCCCCAGAGACATCCACCCAATCTCACCCAGTGAGCTGTCACAGATGATAATAGCGTCCTTGGCCTGCTTACTAGTCCATGTGTCCGTGGTGAGATGGACTTTTCCGGACACCAATGCAGACAACGCGCTTGAAATTTTAGATGACACGTGGCTGGCCAATGCAGGGACGCATTTCTGGAAAAGAAATGCCTGCTCTGCATCTGAGTATTGGGGCGATGCGAGGGCCATGACGGGCGGAACCCATCTGTTGTACAACCAGACGGAAAAGGCAACATATCCAAGGCCAAAAGCCTGGCAATACCGCCGACATTCGGCTTTTGGCTTTGGATGGTTTGGTTTTTAAAGTGTTTCTTCTGGCTCCCGACATGGGAAGAACAGAATGCAGGCTGCTAGACAGGCCGCTATACGGCGTGCAGGGTCGTCAAACTGGCGGAAGGAAGAAGGGTAGGATGGGTCCCTGGTAAGGAGCTGGTGGTACACGGAGCTACGGTGGAGGCTGAAGCGCTAGGCAGATCTGATCATGACTCAGAGAGACATGGACAGCTCAGGAACGCTTGGTGGTGGCAGAGGATGAGGAGGTGAGACATAGGTGTGACAGTGGTTGGAGGCCCGGCGTCGGTCTGGCCTTTTTGCCAAGTGTTCCATCCATTTCAACACCATGCATCGCTGCATGTGACTAGACATGTTGTGTGGTTAACCACTTAAGGTTCTTGCCTCTACTTAGCCGTTTACGGCAAAGGCGCATATACATCGCTGGGTGAAATCAGAGGCTTGCACAAAGAATGCCCAGGCTTGAGAGGTCCTGGACCTTTTTGACAGGTGATAAGCGATGAGCGGTTTTGCGCTGACCATGACTGCGGAATCATATCAGCGGACTTCTGCGACCCACAGCCCTCTCCTATTTGGTGGCGGGACCCCGTAGTGACACTAGTTCCATCGTCTTCTTCCCCCTCGTCCACTGATGAAGCGCTCGGCAAGCAAATTCTGAGCGGAAAAAAGACAGAATGGATCCGCAATGTCATCATCATCATCATACATCAACACATGATGACTTGGTCGTCCCAGACTTTCTGCATCCAGAAGCTGCCGCTACAATCCAGGGGGCACTGCAAGCATTTAACCGACCGCTCCGGGATTATTGCCGGATTGACCCGCTTCCGTGTCCTTTCACCTCCTCTGATGGCAATCAGTAACTGGGGGCGCAGAGCAGACTAAATCATCCTTTATCTTTAACATGCCTTCTGACCCCAACCAGCATTTTGTCAGCAACGAGGCCTTCAGACAAAGGATTTATCCACTGTGGGTGGGTACACGAGTTTACATTTGGCTGCTTCATGTTGGACATGCTGATGAAGTGCAGATGACACATTTGTGGCCGTGACTGGAGGAACGAGGAGTAAGACTGCTAGATTGACAGGTTGCATTAATCACAGAAGGACAGAATTCGGCGACGTGTTCTTATACTTAGATTCACAGGAGGGCCCTGACCCAGCGATGACAGGCCCCTTACGGTCTCTGCAACTGACGATCCGCTGGCATGCGTGTTTGCCGCCCGCCACTTAAGGAGCACCGTTCTCTCGACCTCTACCTCCATGTGCTACCACCCCCCTCTTTGCTCGCTTACCACCTGCCTTTCGCTCCATGTTTCAGCAAATATAAAAATTTGAGAAGGTATGGAAAAGTTTGGAAAGTCTCTATTAAAAGATGGCAAATCACAGCTATTTCACAATCCCTCAAATCAAAACAAAATTTCTGGTTAATTCAAATTTAACTGCAAGGTGTCTATCAACAAATCTGTACTTGGCATGTATCGTGTTATGATATGGTATAATAAACGGAAAATTTTATGCACCTTTCAATTCCCCCTGGGGAATATAAAAGCTGTCTTAAAGGATTGACGTAGATGCTGCTTCACATGCAACAATGCTGGTGTGTGCAAAAGTCAAAAAACACGTAACAGTTATGTTTTGTGTATAATACCCGCTATTTTTTGCGCCTTTCAATTCACCTGTGGTGAATATAGAATTGCTGATTTAAGATTTACGTAGCTGCTGCGTCAAAGAACAATGCTGGGTGTGCCAAAGTAAAAAAACACGTAACTTAATAAATATGTTTGGTATTAATAAACGATATTTTTTGCAGCCTTTCAATTCACCATGTGAATATAAATTGCTGTTTTTAAGATTTACGTAGATGCTGCCGTCAATAACAATGCTGGTTGGCAGCAAATTGTCAAAAAACACGTAACTGTTATAATTGTTATAATAAACGATATTTTTGCACCTTTCAAATCACCTGTGGTGAATATAGAATTGCTGTTTTAAGATTTACGTAGATGCTGCGTCAATGAACAGTGCTGGGTTTGCAAAAGTAAAAAAACATGTATCCTGTTATGTTTTGGTATAGTTAAACGATATTTTTGCACCTTATCAATCACCTGTGTAAATATAGATAGCTGTTTATAAGATTTACGTAGATGCTGCGTCAATGAACAATGCTGGGGTGCGCAAAAGTCAAAAAACACAGTAACTTGTTTATTTTTTTGGTATAAATAAACGAAATATTTTGTAATCTTTCAATTCACACTGTGGAGAATATAGATTTGCTGTATTAAGATTACCGTAGATCTGCGTCCAAAGAACAATGCTGGATGAGCAAAAGTCAAAAACCTACTGAATATGTTTTGATAAAAAACGGATTTTTTGCACCTTTCATTCCACCTGTGGTTAATATAGATTTGCTGTTTTAAGATTTTACTTAGATGCTGCGTCCAATGAACAATGCGGTGCGCAAAAGTCAAAAAGCCATGTAACTGATATGTTTTGTATAAATAAACGGTAATTGTTTTGCACACCATTCCAATTCACGCTGTGTTGAATATAGAATTGCTCGGTTAAGATTTACGTAGATCGCTGGCGCTCAATGAACAATGCTTGGGTGCTGCAAAAGTCAAAAAACAACGTAACTGTTATGTTTAGTGTAACATAAACTATAATTATTATGCACCTTTCAATTCACCTGTGGTACTAACATTGCTTTTTAAAGAATTACGGTGGATGCTGCCGTCAATGAACAATGCAGGTGCGCAAAAGACAAAAACACGTAACTGTGATGTCTTCGTACGAAAGCACCTGTATTAATTTGTGCAACAAACAACCAGTTGCTGACTACAAGATTGCTGGATTGTAATTTAACTGCAAGGTTGATAAATCAACAGTCACAAGGTGTAATGGTAAAATTGAAAATGAACACCTATCTGAAATGTATACTGATAATAAAAGTGGAGTTTTGCAGCTAACAAAGAGACCTGCAGTTACTAGAAATGATGTGTATCCAATATAAGTTCAGGCTGCCCCATATCCAGGAAATATTTCAATAGCAAACTGTTAATAATAAAGATATTCCACTACAATGTCTACACTAAGTCTTGGTGAACTTTATCCAGTGTTCTTTATAGATAGAGCTTGTCTGTGTTCGCCCGTGGGGGCCCCACCCCCGCTCCCACCGCCGTGAATTTACAGCGGTAGATGCTGCTTTAAAATTCTCTAGCTAACTAAATAAAATCTTCAAATCTCTAATCTAACTAAATTGGAAGGATCACAGCTAATAGTAGAGGTTTCTCTGTGCAGAAATAGACTAATTTCGCTGAGCTGTTTGGCCACAGGCAGAGCGCAGGTCCTATCCCTATGAGACGCTGAGAGACACTGAGGCTGAAACAGGAAACGCTGTTCTATGTAAAACGAGGTCATGTGATTTTTCCAGCCAATCGCAACCATACACATCCCAGTCATGACGTCGCACACACATCTCACCCTGCTCTATTCTGTAATCTGATTTGCTGGCCGCCAAAATTAAAGGAAGCGCCGAAAAAGGCGCGATCTTAATAGATGATGCACAGATTTTAACCTTAATTATCGCATGATCTGGAAATTTCGATCACCATAAAAACCTTGCCGATTTCAACTTTGTCGATAAAAATCGCTCAACACTATTCCTGTGCAATAAAGCCTAACCAGCTGGCTTTTATCATCATACCATAATATACAATATAATAGTATTTATAATAATTATCATCATGTATAATAGGAAATCTGATTATCTTCATTTCATATCATACTCTACAATAATGAGTTTGAAACTGTGACATCAAATTACACTAAAAATCATTTTAATATTGTAACACGTACTCTATAATAATAATTAAAAAAAAAACAGTTATAGCAATCATTGTCATGTACTATCAGGCTATATAATAATGATAACATCATACTATATAAATTATTCTATAATAGTCAATTTCAATCCAAGTGCTGAGGAAACAAAATCGGGGAAAGAAGCAAAAAGGGGGGACAGGTGCAATCTGGTGTAGTAAATCACACAGGTAGTTAAAGCAGATCATATTTAAAACAGAGGCTGCTCACCCGGATGAGTAGTGCTAATTACGGTACAACTCATATGTGCACATATATAACTGTCGGCAGCCAAAGTTCCCATAAACTAGGATCATAGCACTACTTCCTGGATCCACAGGAACAGAATACAGGGTAAAGAACTCCATATACAAAATCACGGAATGCTGATGGAATTTATTAAACAGTTATGCTGTTTCTGGTCTACCATTAATAGAAAAAAAAAAAAATTTTTTCTTTTAAAAAAAAAAATTTTTTTAAAAAAATTTTCCCTTTTGGAAAAAATTTTTTTTTTTTTTTAAAAAAAATTTTTTTTTTTTAAAAAAAAAAAAAAAATTTTTTTTTAAAAAAAAATTTTAAATTTTTTAAAAAAAATTTAAAAAACCATAAAAAAAAATTTTTTTGGGGGTTTTAATTTTAATCTTTTTTTTTTTTTTTTAAAAAAAAATTTTTTTTTTTTAAAAAAAAAAAAAAAAAAAAATTTTTTTTTTAAAAAAAATTTTTTAAAAAAAACCCTTTTTTTTTCCCAAAAAAAACCTTTTTTTTTTAAAAAAAGGGTTTAATTTTAAACCATTTTTTTAAAAAAAAAAATTTTTAAAAAAAAATTTTTTAAATTTAAAAATTTTTAAAAAATTTTTTTAATTTAAAAAAAATTTTTTAAAAAAATTTTTTTTTAAAAAAAAAAAAAAATTTTAAAAATTTTTTTTTTTTAAAAAAAAAAAAAAAAAACAATAAAAAAAATTTTTTTTTTTTTTTTTTAATAAAAAATTTTATTTTAAAAAAAATTTAAAAAATTAAAAAAAAAAAAAAATTTTTTTAAAAAAAAAAAAAATTTAAAAATTTTTTTAAAAAAAAAAAAAAAAAAATTTAAAAACCCCCCTTTTAAAATTTTTTTTAAATTTTTTTTTTCCTTTTAAAAAAAATTTAAAAAATTTATTTTTTTAAAACCCCAAAAAAAAACAAAAAAAATTTTAAAAATTTTAGAAAAAAAATTTTAAAAATTTTTTAAAATTATTTTTTTTTTTAAAATTTTTTTTATATTTTTTTTTTAAAAAAAAAAAAATTTAAAAAAAAATTTTTTTAAAAAAAAAAAAAATTTTTTTAAAATTTTTAAAAAAATTTAAAATTTAAAAAAAAAATTTTTTTTTTTAAAAAATTTTTTTTTTAAAAAAAAATTTTTTTAAAAAAAAAAAATAAAATTTTGGTAAAAAAAAAAAAAAAAAAATTTAAAAAAAAAAAAAAAAGTTTTTTTAAAAAAAAAAAAAATTTTTAAAAAAAATTTTTTTTTTAAAAAATTTTTTTTTTTAAAAAAAAAATTTTTTAAAAAAAATTTTTTTTAAAATTTTTAAAAAAAGGGGGTTTTTTTTTTTAAAAAATTTTTTAAAAAAAAATTTTTTTAAAAAAAATTTTTTTTTTAAAATTTTTAATTAAAAAAATTTTTTTTAAAAAAAATTTTAATTTAAAAAGGGAAAAATTTTTTTTTTTTTAAAAACCCTTTTTTTTTAATTTTTTAAAAATTTAAAAAATTTGGTTTAAAAAAAATTTTTTCTTTTTTTTTTTTAAATTTTGGGAAAAAAAATTTTTTAAGGGAAAAAACCCCCTTTTTTTTTAAAAAACCCTTTTTTTTAAAAAAAAAAAAATTTTTTTAAAAAAAAAAATTTTTAATAATTAAAAAAAAATTTTAAAAAAAAAAATTTTATTTTTTTTTTTTCCCCAAAAAAAAAATTTTTTAAAAAAAAAATTTTTAAAAATTTTAAAAAAATATTTTTTTTTTAAAAAATTTAAAAAATTTTTTTAAAAAAAAAAAATTTTTTAAAAAAAAAAAAAAAAAAAAATTTTTTTTTAAAAAAAAAAAAAATTTTAAATTAAAATTTTTTTTAAAAAAAATTTTTTTTAAAAAAAGGGGGGGTTTTTAAAAAAAAAAACCCCCTTTTTAAAAATTTTTTTTTTTAAAAAAAAAATTTTTTTTTAAAAAAAAGGGGTTTTTTAAAAATAAATTTTTAAAAAAAAATTTTTTTAAAAACAAAAAAAAAAAAAAAAATTTTAAAAAAAATTTTAAAAACCCTTTTTTTTTTTTAAAAAATTTAAAAAAAAAAAATTTTTTTTAAGGGTTTTTTTTTTAAAAAAATTTTTTAAAAAATTTTTTAAAAAATTTTTTTTTTTTTTTTAAAAATTTTAAAAAAAAATTTTTTTTTTATAATTTTTTTTAAATTTTTAAAATTTTAAATTTTTTTTTTTAAAAAAAAAAAAAAAATTTTAAAAAAAATTTTTTTTTTTTTTTAAAAAACCGTTTTAAAACAAAAAAAATTTTTGGCCCAAAAAATTTTTTAAAGGGAAAAAAAATTTTTTTTACCCCCCCCCCCCCAAAAAACCCAAAAAAATTTTGGGCCCCTAAAAAAATTAAAAAATTTTTTTCCCCCCCCAAAAAAACCCTTTAACAAAAAAAGGGCCTAAAAAAAAAACCCCCCTTTTTTTTAAAAAAATTAGGGGGTTTTTTTCCCCAACAAAAAAAAATTTTTTCCCAACCCAAATTTTAAAAAAAAAAAACAAAAAATTTTTTAGTTTTTTTTTTTTAAAAAAAAAATTTTTTAAAAAAACCCCAAAAAATTTTTTTGGGGGGGGGTTTTTTTTTTTTAAAAAAAAAATTTTTTTTTTTTTGGGGTTTTTAAAAAAAAACCCCAAAAAAAAAAATTTTTTTTTTTTTAAAAAATTTTTTAAAAAAAAAAAAAAATTTTTTTTTTTTTTTTTTTTAAAAAAAAAAAAAAATTTAAAAAAAATTTTTTTTAATTTTTTAAAAATTTTTAAATTTTAAATTTTAACGTTTTTTTTTTTAAAAAAAAAGTTTTCCCCCCCAAAAAAATAAAAAAAAATTTTTTTAAAAAAAAAGAAAAAAGGGGGGTTTTTAAAAAAAAAATTTTAAAAAAAAAATTTTAAAAAAAAAAATTTTTTTTTTTGGGTTTTTTAAAAAAGGGAAATTTTTTTTTTTTAAAAAAAAGGGTTTTTTTTTTCAATAAAAAAAACCCTTTTTTTTTTCCAAAAAAAAGAAAAGGGGGTTTTTTTTTTGGGGAAAAATTTTTTAAAAAAAAAAAAAAAAATTTTAAAATTAAAGGGGTGCAAAAAAAAATTTTTTTTTTTTTTAAAAAAAAAATTTTTTTTTTAAAATTTTTTTTTTAAAATTTTTAAAAAAAAAAAATTTTTAAAAAAAAAAAATTAATTTTAAAAAAAAAAAAAAAAAAAAAAACCCCCCCCCCCAAAAACCCCCAAAAAAATTTTTTTTTTTTTTGGGCCCCTTTTTTTTTTTTTTTTCCCAAAAAACCTTTTTTAAAAAAAGGGGCCCCCCCAAAAAGTAAAAAAAGGGGGGAAAGGGGGGGGGGGGGGGCCCCCCCCCGGTTAAAAAAGGGATGAAAAAAAGGAGGAAAAAAAAAAAGGGGGGCCCCCCCCCTTTTGGGGGGGGCCCTCCTTGGGGGGCCGGCCCCCAAAAGGGGGGGGGGGGGTGGGGGGGGGGGGGGGGGGAAGGGGAAAAAAAAAGGGGAAAGGGGGGGGGCCCCCGGGGCGGGGGGGGAATCCCGGGGGTTTTTAAAAAAAATTCCCCGGGGGGCTTTTTTTGAAAGGAGGGGGGGGGGGGGGGGGAAAAAAAACGGGGGGGGGGGGCCCCCCCCGGGAAAAAACCCCCCCCCGGGGGGGGAAAAAAAACCCCAAAATTTGGGTTTCCCCTCCGCCCCCCCCGGGGGGGGTTTTTTTTTCCCCCCCCCCCTTAAAATTTTTTTTTTTTTGCCCCCCCCCCCCCCCCTTTTTAAACCCCCCCCATTTTTGGGGGGAAAGGAAAAAAAATTTCCCCCAATTAAAAAAACCCCCCCCTTCCAATTTTGGAAAACCCCCCCCCCCAAAGGGGACTCTGAAAATTAAAAAAAGGCTTGTGCCGAGCCGAGAAAGGGAGTTCCAACCCTTTAAATTTTTTTTCCAAAAAGGGAGTACCAACCCCTTCATAAATAGGGGAAAAAGAAAGTGGGTCAGTCCTTGAGCTTATGGTTTTTTTCCAAGGGACACGGCAGCGCGGACGGGCTGGAGCTTAACTACTTCAGGGCCGGGACATGTCCCCTTTTCGGCCCACTTGGGGGAATTGCTTCCTGCCCCCGGGACACCAACAACTTGGGACAGGAACGCCCCTTTTTCCCCCCACGGTTTTTCAAACTGCTTTCTCCTGCGCCAATGTCCGCCTCCCCCCTCCTCCACCACCACCACCATTTTCAACCTCCACAAGTACTGCTCCATCATACCACTGTGTAGGGCACAGCGGGGGTCACGCAGTTCTACACCTGCTTGCCTCGGCGAACGAAGTCCCCCAGGGGGGGAACTGCCCCCGCGTCATGCAGCAAGAAATCGATGTGGGGGCTTTCCCCCCGCGGGCCCAAATGCAAAACGGAACCCGGGGACGGACAATTTGGGGGGAACAAGGTTCCGCGCTGACCGAGGAGGGGTGGTCCATGGGGGCCCCTCATGGCGCACGTGTTTTAATCTGGTTGTAAAAAGGGGTTTCCCGAAAATCCCTTTCCCCCGATCTTGAACCCTTTTGAAAAAGGGGCCCGAAACTGTGCATGCACTTTATCCCTTCGTACAAAACCAGGGAAAACCCTCCTCAAATTTTCAGGGGGCAGAACGGGCCCCCCCAACACGCCCTTATATGCGATGTTTCCCCCCGCTTGGGAAATTTCCCGCCTGCCATGTTTGGGCCCCACTGTATGAACAGAGAAAAAGGGCCCTTAACATTTTTTTATGATCCAGGCAGACAGGGAAATACTCCCCCGTTAACTTTGATGTCGCCATTTGGGACTCATCGTTACACCTGCCCCTTTGTTTAGGCCATTCGAGGAGCCCCCGGTTTTTTGTCAGTCGCCAGGCTACGGGTGAATAACGTCATTCCACTGCTTCATTTTCCTTTGGGAAAAGATGCTGAAAAAAACTTTGGGAGGGGAAATGGAATTGGCGACTACATCTCGTGCCACAGAGTCCGGTGGGGGCTGAAAAAAAAGGAGGAGGAGGAGGAGGAATGGAAACAGAACATTGTCTGGTTTAATGGGGTGGATTTTTCTACCCAGGGGACAAGAAGGAGGAAACAGGGGGCAGCTGGAGGAGGTGGATGGGGGAAAGAGGAAGACCCAGGCAGATACTCCCAAGGGAAACCCGGGGAGTAAACATTGGGAAAAGGAGGGAGGGACCCCTCGGGTCACTTGTGCAGATGTCCCGCAGCATGCTTAATTTTCCTGGCTAGTGACAGCCAAATATCAGCCAAAACCGGCAGAGGGATGACTTCCCGGCTCTCCACCCCCAATTGGGGCCCCCGCTACCGGTCCCAAAAAGGGGGCCTTTTTCCCAGCTATTGAGAAGGGGAAAACAAACTCAAAAACTATAGGAAAAACCTCCGTAAAAAGTTGGCCGCGCCTATGTGCGGGGAAACGTCCCTCCTCTTACAGGTCTGACCGGGGGGTTTTCCCCCCCGCCCCTCAGTACTACCGCCCCGGCTGCTGGGGGGGGAAGGGGGGGGGGTAGGAAACAGTACCAGCTTTTATCAGCATAAACCCAAGTCCCGGAGTCACAATGACAGCTTCCCCTTTACCCGCCTAGTGAGGGGGCGTTTACCCGCAGCAGGGAGCAGCAGGGGCATGGGGCAATTTCCCTTTAACCAACAGGTTTTGGCCTACTTGGACAGCACTCTGCCCCCTCCCCCGTTAGAAGATCCGCTGGACTACGGGCAGGGGGAAAATTTGGAAAGGGTGGGCCCCAACTTGCCGAGTTTGGGAGTGGGGAAGCCTTTTCCCCGCCCGGCCAGTAGGGGTGGCATCAAGCGGGTGTTCATGGGCGGGGGCCCTCGTTTTCCCCAAGGAGAACCCCTTGTCCCCGGGAAATTTTAACGACTGACCCTTTTTCAAAAATTTAATCAGGCCCCTGGACGGGCAGGATTTTCCCCACACCAAAGCCTTAGGCGTCAATTTTGGGGTTTAAAATACCCGCCTTCCCGCCACCAAATTTTGAGCCGGGCCCCCTGCCTGATGCCACACATCTGCTGATAGTTTTTCCAACTGCCTACCACCGTCTTTAAAACCCGGGACTGTAAAATTGGGCCCCCCACCTCAACACTCCCGTCATTGTTGGGAAATCTATTTCCATGCTGCTTTCTGGGTGTTGCTGTTTCCGTACATCCACAATGTGTCATTGTGCCACTCTGCGGCCGGTACTGTTTTGCCACCTCCAAAAATGTCATTGGGGCCCCTCCTTTACCTCAAAGCTGTTGCTCCCGTTCCCTCACCTCCCCTCTCTGTCATTGTGCCACGCCTGACCTCATGCTGCTGCCCCCCGTACCCCCCCTCTCAGTCATTGTTTCCGCTCTGGGGGCCTAAAACTATTTTGCCACCCGCAGAATTCATTGTGCCACTCCCCTGACCCCATGCCTGCTGTGACTCCTGTTTGGTTTTCCCTCCACCCCTTTTTGTCCCTTTTTGCCACTGCCCGACCCCAACCCGCTTTCCGGGGGCTGCTGCCGTGGCCCTCCACACTGTGGCCCACTCCTGGTTTTTGCCACCTTCCCCGAATTTGTCCCTTGTGCCCTGTCTTTACCTCATGCTGCTGATGTGGCTCTGGCCCCTGCCCTCCACACTGGTCATTTTTGCCACTGTCGACCTTTTTGCTGCTCTGTTGTTCCCTGCCGTGGCCCCCCCACACTGTGCATTGTACCACCTTTGGCCTACTCCTTTTTTTCCAGCTCCAAAATTTTTCATTGGCCACTGCCTGACCTCATCTGCTGCCACCGTGACCTCCCACTGTTCCCTTGGGCCACTCTGGGGGGCCTGGTACTGTTTTGGCCCCTTCCAGGAAAAGTCAAATTTTGCCACTGTCTGACCTCATGCTGCTGTGGCTGCCGCCTCACCTCCACACTCCCGCCCCTAATGTTTTTCCCCCGAGCTCCAGTTGGGTTTTTTTTCCCGCTTTTTTCTGCCATGACTTTTTTTGGGTACTTTTCCCGCTTCAGTTTTTTGGGGCATTTTTGGGCCCCCCTAAGTGCCCAGGGCATTTTTTTAGTGAAGCGATTCCCAAAGGGGCGGGGGGCAGTCATGTGCGGGCATACTAAAACACAACAAAAATATTTAAAACCAAAACCCAAGCTCCCTCTGCATATTTAAGCAAAGGGACAAATTCTTTCAGGGACCCTGCAGGCTCTGGGGGGCCCCGGAAATACGTTTTTTTAAAGTGAAATTTTGCCGAAGAAAATTTGGCCGAAACGGGTTTTTTTTCCCGGGAAAAATTTGGCAAGTTACCGAACCGAATTTTTGAGAAATTCGCCCATCTCTAGTCCCTTATATCATAATAAACCATATAAAATATTTAAATTTTAAAAGAAATTATCATAAATTTTATCAAATAATTTTTAAGAAAAACTGAAACTAATATCAAATCACACTATAAAATAATTTTAATATTGCAATATGTACTCTATAGTGAAAAACAATTGTAACAATCATCCATAATTTCATCTAATATTAGTAAGAAATCGGAAACTAAAATCAAATTAAACCTTTTAAAAAAAAAACAAAATAATATTGTAACACGTTTCTCCCATAGTAAAAACAGTTTTTAGCAAAAACAAAATTGTTTTAAAAAAAAAAAATTTTTTCCAAACAGGCTCTATAATAATGATCATCATAGTATACTATATAATGAACCTGACAATAAGAATTATAATTATTTCTTATCATACTCAACAATAATGAATGTGAAACTGTGACATCAAACTATACTATATAATTAAATGGATTTTTATTCTACACTTATACACACACACTGCTATATCTGAAAGCTCAGTAATTATTGTCTAATAGGCACAAATTTGGTTTTTATTTGGCTGAGGATCTTTTAGGGATCATATTATTTGATAAAGAGTCTCATTTGGGGGGTTTGGGGTAGGGTCTCTCTCCTAGCAACACACAGGACAGATGCGGGTGCTTACAAATCCCTCTGATTTGTTTTTTAATACTCGTTTTGATAATTTGGGACTGTCTGGAGGGGGGCCCTGAAAAATAGCAGACACTAAAATTAACTTGGGGGCGTATTGGGTTTATGGGAATAAAGGGGTGGGGGAAATGTCATGTTAGTTTTTAGCAAAGGGGGAATTTACGCCCTGTCACTTTATCGGGAAATAAAAGGAGGTTTGGGCCCAAAAAAATGGATGCTACGCCCACTTTTAAAGTTCCCAAAGTTGGCGCATACTGGTTGATTCATTTTGGTATAAATACAGCTTTTTCTTCAACTCTACCCACAAGTGTTTGATTGGGTTTCAGGTCTGGGGACTAGGGTGGCCAATCCAGCAACTCTACTTCATTGTCATTAAATCATTTGTTCGGCAATCTTAACAAATGCTTCGTGTCATTGTCTTGCTGGAACACTGTCATTCTTTTCATACCCATAGTACTCGAATATATGAAGTAACTCATGTTGTAGGACACTCACATATTACTCAGCATTGAGACCACCATCGATTCTGGTCAAGAATTCAACTTCTTTTCCTTTGATTCTTTTAAACCCATGTGCACCCATCAAAGCCCAATCTATTGACTTTCATCCCATCGCTTTAAATTACATGTTTCCAAACTTCTACTGTCCACTTTTCATACTTTTTTGTAAATTCAAGTCAACACTTCTTCTGATGATATTGAAGTTGACGCTTAACCTTTTTTGGGCCACCATTCCAGACTTGTGTAATGCATGTTCAATGGTTTTTTCATGGATATTTGTGATCTCACTATTAAAAGGCATATGAGCCACCTCCACTGTTGTGTCTGTCGTGCCAGAACTCATAGACCTTGTTATATGCCAAATTGTTAACTCCGATATTTTGCCTGGATGTCTACCTCTTGGCTTTGGAATGGATGGACAGACTTAATTTCATATTCTTCCAGCTGTGTTCACATGATAGAGTTTGGCAATATTCTAGACTAAGAGAACACTATCGGTGAGCTAGGAGATACGGTTTCTCTTTTCTTCATGACTGCTCCTTGATTTGAACCAGTGACCTTTTGCTTGGGCATAAACTTAATAACACACTGAGCTATTAGGGAAAGTTATAATTTGTAGCACACAAGAAGAAAAAGATTGTTCCACTCCCGGAGCAAAACAGTAACAATGTCGTTATATGACAAGAATCTGCATAACTAAGCATATGCTAAATAGTTGCAAGTCAAATTTATGTATGAGATAGCTGAGATGATTATCTGGAGTCTGACAGTCAAAAGTTCAAAACATTGTTACCCTTTTGCTTGGCACTGTATCTTGATGGGAAGAGACAAAGTGACAAAGATAATCTACAAGAACTTTATTCACTCTTTTAACTTGCACATTGGACTGAGTGTGCTAGGTCAAAGAGAAATCCAACTAGATCTGTAGATCTGAGCAGAGTGCATGCCAAACTTTGTAGATGAATTGTACTCCACGATCAGACACAATATGGAGAGGCAGATCATGAAAACAGAAAATGTGATGAAAGAAGTGAGAGGCAAGTTGAGGTGTAGAGAGCAGACCTGGAAGTGGTACAAAATTAGACATCTTGGAGAAGTAGTCAGTGACCACCCAAATGACTGTATGAGCAGAACAGAGAGTTAAAACCATAATTAAGTCCATAGCAATATGGGTCTATGGTTTTTCAGGTAAAGCTAGAGGCTGTACAAGTACAGAGGGTTTTAGATGTGAAGATTTGTTATGGGCACCGACACGTTTGTGTCTGCGGTCCCTGTCCTGGAAGGAACTCACCTCTATTTGCTTTTGCTTCTCTCCCCTTCTCTGTCTTTGGCCAGCACAAATGTACTCATACCTGATGAAGACTTATGAATGCAGCCTTTTTGCAGGTTTTCTTTGATATAGGCTGATATTGCCTGGGTTTTATTCTTCTATGAGGAGGCATCATGCCAGGCAAGAGGTCAATAGAGCAGTCATAGGACTGATGTCACGGGAGGATCTCCGCTTGCCTCTCACAGAAGACATCTGCAAATTCTTGGAACAGACAAGAAGAAGAATAAAGAGGATAAGTGGAGAAGCAGGTTGCACTGCATAGAGTGGCATGAGGCACCATGAATGACATTGCTGACCCCAGCTAGAGATCTTGCCCATTTTACACTTCAATACTCGGACGTGAAACTGCAACCATGGAAGACCGAGGAGAGCTGCTGAAGTAGTGTGGGAGAATATGGAACATAAACTTCTCCTTGTGTGGCATCCTCACCTGTAGAGTCAGCTGTTCATTCAGTACGATACAGAACAGAAGCCTTTGGGACCTCTTCTTTGATGGAAGGGACAGACATATCTGGAAACCAGAGATGAATAAATGAAGTTTCTTGCGGATCCAGAATCCAAGAAGGCAGGAAAATGAAAGGTAATACTGGATGAGGAGCTTAGGTTGACTTAAATGGTTAAACATAGTGAGGATGTGTCTTCGCATAGGATTGCCTCTTCCACGTAACCTAGGAGCTAAAGTTTACCAGGACTGATAAGACAGTCTCTCAGAAAATGTTCCTTGCTGCCACAACATAGGCCTGTGGGTGTAATCTTCCACTGTTAAACAACCTTTTAACACTTGCATAGGACCATCAGGAGAATATGTTGGTAGTGGCAGTGACAGTGGAGGCCTTTGGAGAACTGGTGCGAGACAAGGAAGTACTGCAAGGCTTGGAGGTGAGTACCAGCCAAAATGGGGAGCACAGACATGAGCCCATCCACGGCCCGGAGCAGGGACCGTGGCATGCATTATGACAAACAGCTATCAGGAAATTCAGAGTTGTAACTACCTCTTACCCCAGGTCTGCACCTGGACCTGCAGAAGACCCTTCTAAGCACAGAAAAATGGGAGGCTCATCTTTTTAATATCTTCAGATTTCCTCTCTTTGGAGGAAAATACAAGGATCTTTTTTTAATCTTTTTTTTATTGTTTAGCACAATGGAAGATGGTTTGGTGTCAACAGGACACTTCCAATATTGTAACTGAAAAAGTGTCCTGTTGACACGAAACGCATAATAGATTTCCTCGTATAACAGTACAGTCCTGTGCAGTAAATTATCTACCTACTGGGAAATTTCCCAATGAATGCTACCCTCCGGTGCTAGGAGAAGAAGACAATCAGCCGACACCCTGCAGCAGACCTTTCTGGATTCTACAGTTCCAACAAAATCATTTGGAGTGCCTTAAGTGTTGTGCCTGGAATTAGCACAACACCGAGAGGCAGGGGCGTAACTAGAGAAGCCTGGGCCGCATAGCAAGCTTTTGGATGCCCCCCCCCCCCACCTCCCTGACCACGAATATTTACCAGGGCCTCTTAGGTCATGCAATTACTAGATAATACACGGAGTGAACACCGCACCATAAATTTCACCATCATACTGCTACCAGACAAATCCCACTATACCCAGATTAACATTACCAATAGTGCTACTACACAGGAACCTTATTATACTGCCAGAACACGACCACAAATTACCACCACATAGTGACTGAATAATACCCCAATACTATTACTGAATAAAGATCTGTATACAAAGACCTATATTACCTCCATATAGTGACCATTTAGTGGTATATACCAGTGTACACAAGTGCCATACAGACTGCATATTACCACCATACAGTGACGATATAGTGGTAGGCACCACTGTACACAGGCTCTGCAGACTGTATATTACCACCATACAGTGACCATATAGTGGTAGACACCAGTGTACACAGGTCTGCAGACTGTATATTACCACCATACAGTGACCATATACTGTATTTGTAGATACCAGTGTACACAGACTCTGCAGACATATAGGCTATAGAGGGGGAAGGTTGGCTATAGGGGGTCATATATGTCGCCAGGCAGGGTCAGATAAGCAATAGGGGGGTCAGACAGGCTATAGGGGGGTCAGGAAGGTTACAGGGGGTCAGGCAGGCTATAGGGGTTCGGGCAGGCTATAGGGGCATCAGGTAGGTTATAGGGAGTCAGCCAGGCTATAGGGGGGTTAGGTAGGCAGCCAGGATCCTTTAATGTAAAAAGAAAAAAAATAAGAAATACCTTACTCACCTGTGCCATGATCACTCGCAGCTCAGCGTGTCACCCACTTCAGCACTTTGGGCCGGTGCCTGGTAGCAGAGTAGCAGAGCGGAGCGCAGGAGGCTAACACCGGATAGCTCTTCCTTGAATGCTCGGGACAGAGGGCCCGGGCGTTTAGAGGTAGGAAGCACCGGGAACCTTTGTACTATATCTTATTACAGAAAAATAATTATCCTTTAATCAACCTCCTTTTCTCCACCTCCTGCTTTCTTATCTGTTCAACTAGTCATAAATCATGAGAATTTTGTGTTGCAAAAAAAAAGTGTTAACAAATGCATATATGTACAAAACTTATTTACACAGAGACTGTGAAAAGGCACTATATGTTATCGAGAGTAATACTCATGCAGAGGAGAACATCCCAAACCAACCCAACAGCAGATGTAAGGCTATTTTTATGACAGTAAAAATTCATATGCTACCATAATAAGAAACTCTAAAGCTTGGGAAACATATGGTCACCTGCAAGTAGCCGTAAAATTGCTGGGTTACTGCGACCTCATTGGTTCCCTCTGAGGAAGAAAGCTGCCTGATACTGCAATTGCAGGAATTTAGAGATTGCTGTAATTGCTGCAATCCTCACATGTCCCAACAACTTTTGTCCCATAGGAAATCATTGAAGTTGTGCACAAAATGTTGTAATTTAAAATTTTGACTTTGATTTCAAGATGACAAATAGAGACCCAGCCTTATAGAAACCTTACTAATGATAGTATATGAAAGGGGAGGATGTAATAAAAATCCAAAATATGTTGTATTTAGGGTAAATGGCAGCAAAGTACAGTGCGTTGGGAAAAAAAAGCATGCATAGAATCATATCCTAAAATCACTTCCTCAATTTTAAAGCACTGCATAGTAGTAACCCCCTTTACACGTTTTTGCTGTGTTAGCATGATAAGAAAAAGAACTTGTTTGTTAAAAAAAATTAATAGTGGAGTTTTACATTCTGTATTTTGCAGCATGTTAAGAGCCTCATTTGCTCTAACTTTGTGTATTGTAGTGTTAAGCACGAATGTGATGTGTTTATTTATATGTTAAATGCTAAGTAAGGTAAATCTTATTACAACTGAGTGGAAAAAAAGTTATTATATGGGTCAGTTTATGCTAATCTTTTCAATTAGATGTCAGATCAAAGGCTTACCATGGTTTCACTAATTTCTGAAGCCTTTAAGATTAAAAAAAACAAGCAAGCTAATTAGGTTAGTCTATGAAAATGCAACTTCCAAGTTAAAAAACTTGGTGACCATTTAAAAAAATGGTGTTAAGCTTAAAATATTGCAAGATGCTGCATGTTTTCTCTTTATGCGGTTTCATTTATTAACAATTATTATTCATTGTTTTACCGTTTCCAGTGGTCTCACCACATTAATCCTGGGAACTTCTGTATGCCTTATATTTAGTGTTGAGCGATTTTTATCGACAAAGTTGAAATCGGCAAGGTTTTTATGGTAATCGAAATTTCCAGATCATGCGATAATTAAGGTTAAAATCTGTGCATCATCTATTAAGATCGCGCCTTTTTCGGCGCTTCCTGTAATTTTGGGGCCAGCAAATCAGATTACAGAATAGAGCAGGGTGAGATGTGTGTGCGACGTCATGACTGGGATGTGTATGGTTGTGATTGGCTGGAAAAATCACATGACCTCGTTTTTACATAGAACAGCGTTTCCTGTTTCAGCCTCAGTGTCTCTCAGCGTCTCATAGGGATAGGACCTGCGCTCTGCCTGTGGCCACACAGCTCAGCGAAATTAGTCTATTTCTGCACAGAGAACCTCTACTATTAGCTGTGATCCTTCCAATTTAGTTAGATTAGAGATTTGAAGATTTTATTTAGTTAGCTTGAGAATTTTAAAGCAGCATCTACCGCTGTAAATTCACGGCGGTGGGAGCGGGGGTGGGGCCCCCACGGGCGAACACAGACAAGCTCTATCTATAAAGAACACTGGATAAAGTTCACCAAGACTTAGTGTAGACATTATAGTGGAATATCGTTATTATTAACAGTTTGCTAATGAATTATTTCCTGGATAGTTGGCGCTGAAATGTATATTGGATACACATCTATTCTCTAGTAACTGCAGTCTCTTCTGTTAGCATGCAAACTCACTTTTTTTATCAGTATACATTTCAGATAGGTGTTCATTTCAAGATTTTAACCATTTACACCTGTGACTGTGATCTATCCACTTGCAGTTAAATTACAATCAGCAATCTTGTAGTCAGCACAGGATTGTTTGTTGCCCAAAAGTAGTGTATCGTACGAAAACATCCAGTTACGTGTTTTTTGACCTTTTCTTCCTTCTGCGCACAGCATTGTTCATGACAGCAGCATCTACGTAAATCTTAAAACAGCAATTCTATATTCACCACAGGTGAATTGAAAAACACTCCCCCCAAAAAAAAAAAAAAAAAAAAAAAAACAAAAAAAAAAAAAAAAAATAAAAAAAAAAAAAAAAAAAAAAAAAAAAAAAAAAGGTGCAAAAATTATCGTTTATTATACCTCTAAAACATAAACAGTTACAGTGTTTTTTGACTTTTGCCACCCTGCATTGTTCATTGAGCTGCTCTACATAAATCTTAAAACAGCAATCTCTATATTCACCACAGTGAATTGAAAAGGTGCAAAAAATTACCGTTAATTATATCAAAAACATAACAGTTACGTGTTTTTTTACTTTTGCACACCCAGCATTGTTCATTGACCGCAGCATTTGTACGTAATCTTAAAACAGCATTCTATATTCACCACGGTGAATTTGAAAGGTGCCAAAAAAATTCGTTTAGATTATACTCAAACTATCATAACTCAGTTACGTGTGTTTTGACTTTTGCGCACCAGCATTGTTCATTGACGCTGATCTACGTTAAATCTTAAAACGCTAATTCTATATTTCGCCGACAGGGTGAATTGAAAGGTGCCATAAAATACGTTTTATTATATAGCCAAAACATATCAGTTTGCGGGTTTGTTTTTGACTTTGTTTCGCAACTCCAGCATTGTTTCCCCAATGGACGCGAGCATCTGTACGTAATCTTAAACAGCAATTCGTATATTCACAAGGTGAATTGAAAGGTGCAAAAAACTTACCGTTTATTATATCAAACACATAATAGATTCGTGTTTTTTGACTTTTGCGCCCAGCCATTTTTTCATTGACGCGCATCTACGTAAATCATTAAACAGCGAATTTGATATTCACACAGGTGAATTGTAAAAGGTGCAAAAAATATCGTTTATTTACCAAAAGACATAACAGTTACAGTGTTTTTTGACTTTTGCGCACCCTGCAATTGTTCATTGACGCAAGATCTACATAAACTCTTAAACAGAAATTCTATATTCACCACAGGTGAATGAAAGGTGCAAAAAATGATGTTATAGTGTCAAAACATAACAGTTACGTGTTTTTTACTTTTGCACACCCAGCATTGTTCATTGGACGCAGCATTCTACGTAATCTTAAAAAACGCAATTCTCTATATCACCACAGGGAATTGAAGAGGTGAAGTAAAATATCGTTTATTATATACAAAACATAACAGTTGTACGTGTTTGCTGACTTTTTTCGCATCCACAGCATTGTTCATTGACGCTAGCAGCTACGTAATAAGTGTGTAAAACAGCATTTTATATTCACCACAGGTGAATTGAAAGGTGCAAAAATTACCGTTTATTATACAAAAATAATAACCAGTGTGCGTGTTTTTTTTACTTTTGCGCACCCAGATTGTTCGTTGACGCGTGCATTCTACGTAAATCTGATAAACTGCAATTCTGTATTCACTCACAGGTGATTGAAAGGTGCAAAAAATACCGTTTATTATATCACAAAATATTACAGGTTTACGTGTTTTTTGTACTTTTGCGAACCCAGCATTGTTCATGACGCAGCATCTACGTAAATATTAAAACAGCTATTCTTTATTCACCTCAGGTGTTTTGTAAGGTGCAAAAAATCCGTTTATTTTAGCCAAATACATAACTGTTACGTGTTTTTTTGAATTTTGCCCAGCCCATCATTGTTCATTGACGCAGCATCTACGTAAATCTGTAAACAGAAATTTATATTGCCACAGGTGAATTGAAGGTGCCTCGAATCTCAAATACTGATTTTATTATAGACCAAACATAAACAGCTTACGGTGTTTTTTGAGACTTTTGCGCACCCATCATGGTCAGAGTTGTCGCAGCATTACGTAAATTTAAAACAGTGAATTCTATATTACCACAGGTGATTGAAAGGTGTAAAAAATACCGTTTATATACCCAAAACATAACAGATTACGTGTTTTTTGGACTTTTGCCCGTCCAGATTTGTTGATAGACCGACCTTGGCAGTTAGTAAATTTGAATCCAGCAATTTGTTTTGATTAGAGGATTTGAGAATAGCTGTGATTTGCCCTCTTTTAATAATCGTGACTTTCAAAACTATTCCATACCTTCTTCAAATTTTTATATTTCTGATACATTGGAGCGAAAGAATGCAGGTGGTAAGCGTGGCAAAGAGGGGGGTAGCACATGAAGGTAGAGGCGAGAGAAGGGTGCTCCTTCCAGTGCTGGCGACAACACGCACTGCCAGCGGATCTCAGTTGCAGGGACCGTCATGCGTGTCATTCGCTGGTCAGGCCCTGTGAATAATCTAAGTAACGAACATCGTCGCCGCAATCATGTCCTTCAGTGCGTTTGTGTAGCACTTGCATCTATCAGTCTTACCTCCCGTCCTCGCAGTCAGGGCCTCACAATGTCGTATCGCATCATCAGCATCCGGTCCCAACATGAGCAGCCCCAAATGTCAATGTGTACCCACACTGTGGATAATCCATTGACTGTGAAGACCTCTGTGATGGACAAAATGCGGTTGGGGTCTCAGAAGTAGTGCATTTAAGGAAGATCAAAGAGGAAGATTTAGTCTGCTCTGGTCGCCGCAGTTACTGATGCCATCAGAGGAGGTGAATGGAAGCCGATCAATCGGCAGTAATCCCGGGCAGGTCGGCTACGCTTGCAGTGCCCCTTGCTGTGGCCTGCAGCTTCTGAAGTGCTCAGAAAGTCAGGACGGACCAAGTCGCCGTGTGTTGATGATGATGATGATGTACGGACATTGCGGATCCATCCTGGTCTTTTCCACGGAATTTGCTTCGAGCGCTTCATCAGTGGATATGGAGGAAGACGATGTGGTAGTATTCAAATACGGGTCCCGCCCACAAATAGGGAGTAGGGCGGTCGCAGCAGTCCGGCTGATATGATTCCGCCAGCCACGGTCAGCGCAAACCCCGCTCCTGCTTATCGCCGTCAAAAAGGTCCAGGGACCTCTCAAGCCTGGCCTATTCTGTTGAAGCAAGACTCTGATCACCCTGCTGATGTACATTTGCCGCCTTTGCGAAGAAGGCTTAAGTAGAAGCAGCTACCTAAGTGGTTACCAATCCACCAACCATGTCTAGTTCATATGCAGCGAATGCATGAGTTGAAATGGAGGGAAATTGCCAAAAAAGGCCAGACCCAGACCGCCGGGCTCCCAAGACCACTATCACACCCTCTGTCTCCGCCTCCTCCTCCTCCGTCACACCACGAAGCGTCCTAGGTGCCCATGTCTCTCGAGTCACTGATCAGGGATCAGCTCGCTTCAGGCCATCCTCCATGCACCGATGTACGCACAATCCAGCACCAACCAAGAGGACTCTCCATCCTACCCTTCTCCTTCCGCACAGTTTGATGACTGCACGCCGTACAGCGGCCTGTCTACAGCCAGCCTTCTGTCTCCAGGTTTGGGGCAGAAGAAACACTTTACCCAAACCCAATAAGCTGAATGTCGGCATAATGCCAGGCTTTTGGCCTTGGAAATGGCCTTTCCGTTTTTCTGGCTGGCATAGTTGGGTTCTGCCACGTCATGGCCCTCGCCTGCCCCAAATACAGATGTCCGAGCAGGCATTTCTGTTTGCCAGAAAAGCCGTCCCTGCCCTGGCCAGCCAGTGTCATCTAAAATTTCAAGCGCGTTGTCTTCATCTGTTGTCCGGAAAAAGTCCATATCTACCACCGACACATGGACTTAGTAAGCAACGGCCAAGGCCGCTATATCTCTCGTGAAAGCTCAACTGGGTGAGTGGGTGGATTCTCTGGGTTGAAACAGTGGCTCTCAGGCTCGGCGCTACGCTCTTCAAAGACCGCTGGAATGGTGCGGGTTTCGTTCCCCATAGGTCTATGGTGGCAATCACGTGCCCAGAGACACCGGGCCGTGTTGAAATTAATCTGCCTTGGAGACCGTCCACACACAGGTCAGGGAGCTGTGGACGGCTCTCTCGCACGAGACCGAGCGATGGCTGGGTGCCAAGACCTTGTTGCCAGGCAAGGTGGTGTGGCGATAGACGGGCGAAAACCTCTTGGCCGCGCCTTTAAGAATGACGGTAGGCTGGAGCACATCCTTTGCTGGCACATGTCATTGTACCTTGTCGTGTCCAGAAAGTATTTATAAAGAGCTACCCAGGGTATGGAATGGACTGCTGTAGAAGGACTCGAGGTCTGAGATCGCATTAGTGCCGCCTTTCCGCACACTGCTTGTCCCGCCTGTGCTATGGTTGCAGCGTCAGGATCGGCCTCCCCGTCAACCGTCTCATTGTTAACGTGGCAAACAGCTGGAATTCACCCTCAACAGCTCCAGCGATTGTGGCAAGCAGCGCGTATTGCGCCATTATCGCAGTACGAAGTGACACATGGCCTGACAAGCAGCAGGTACGGACTCTCAGGGGTGTTGAAAACGAAAGCGAGAGTGGAGGCAGAGTGGAATGAGGCTTCTGCCTCCATCCATGCCAGTTTGAAGATTGCCACAAAATGTCAGTGCGGGTACAATGCCCATTGCTAGCATGAGCATTGTGGTGATCTTAGTATCTTGGACGATCGTTGGACACTCTGAACAAAACAGGTCCCGCCAGCGAGGGAGGAGGAGACGGGACTCACAGATTGCGGAACTCGGAGCCTTTCTCTCCGTCAGATCCACAAGGCAGCCGACAGTTTCACAAATTTCATCGGTCTTCATTAGGCAGTGGGTTCGGGTCCAGAGCTAGTGCAAGGTGGCGAATCAGCTCTCAGGGTGCATAATCTCAGCAAGTCCGGGCTGTGTTGAAGCTGTGCCTGGAGGCAGCGGAAGAGAGGAGACAGGAGGTATTCCTAGGACACCGATGTTACCGAGTCGTCCTGGCCTTTGAAAGAGGTTGGAGCGAATTTGAGGCAGTGGAGGAGATGAGGAGATCAGTTTGCCTAGTGCCCCTCGACCAGAGGCTTGGGAAATCAAGGCTCCCCCATCTGCTCACATGAGTGCTTGATGCTCCATTCTCTCCAAAATGATCCCTCGCATTAGTCCATCAAATGAACTCAACAGTTACTGGGTGGACACCCTTCTGGATCCACGGTACAAAAACAGAAAATCAGCACTTTCCTTTCCACCGACACCAAATGAGAGAGTGTAAAATGCAGGAAATGGGAGACATTGCTGATGATACAACACAAAATAAACAACTGGAGGACAATCTGTTGCGTCTGCTCACGTTTCCCCCAAATGTCACGGTGGAACAACTTCAGCGAAATGACAGCAGTAGCTGAGTGCCAAGTAGGACGTAGCGGCAGGAACAGGCAAGGTGGCGGAAGCCTGTAATGGGTGACCTCGGCCTAATCTTTGTTTACCACCTCACAATGCATGCAATGCTGGGGCAACATACCAAACACAGAGATCAGCTTCGGATCATGGTGCACGACTATCTGGGTGTCTCAACACCGATGTTTTTTGCATGTGTTCGGATCCCTAATAGTACTACTGGTATCAAAATGGGGGGGGGGGGGGGGGGGGGGAGGGGGGGGAAAACGAATGGCCCGAGCTGGCTCGTCACGCCATAGAGGTGTTGTATGCCCAGCAGTGCAGCGTCATATCTGAGCGTACCTTCAGCACCGCATGGAGGTGTCATTACAGACAAACGCATACGGCTTTCACAGAGAATGTGGATCGTTTGACTTTCATCCGAAGATGAATCGAGGGCATGGATATTGATGATGTTGTGGGCTCCAAAGATTGCCGAGGTCACCGATTAGATTGCCGGTCTACTTCACATTCTTTTCAAACAGAAATGGTCCGATTGAAAACTTATTTTTTAAATTGATCATTTCTTAATGCATTTTTTATTGTCTTTTCCTCTTTTATTCTCTTTTGCTGTGAGGAGACATGTAAAAGACAGCAAGGTTTCATGACAACACCAGTATTCCATTTACCTCACTTTTATCTTAAGAAGTGTTCGCATTGTCCAATGGTTTGATGGTCAGGTTGCTGTGAGTTACAGCTATAATTATGGTCCTTTGGAACGGAAGTGTGGCTTCTCAGTGGGATTTCTCCCTCACAATTTTTAATAGTGTCTGAGAAGTTATATTTATACTTTTTTTGGGGGTCATGTAGCTGTGAGATACAGCAATTAATCATGGTCCTCTTTGGACAAGAAATGTGGCTTCTAAGTGGCATTTCTCCCTCACAGTTTTACAGTGGCTGAGAGAAGTCATTTTTATAAATTTTTTGGGATCATGCTGCTAAGAAATGCAGCAATTGCATTACAGTCCTATTATAAAAAAAATGTTGTTTCTACAGACATTTGTTCTTCACAATTGACCAAAGTGGCTCACAGGGTCATGCTTTGAGAATTTTTGGGCGGCATTTGCTAGCTGACATGCAAGCTGACTACAGGTCCTATTCTAATAAATGTTGATTGAATCAGACTTTTTTCTTCCACAATTGTCAAGAGTGTGCCTCAAGGGTGAGGTGCTGTCAGAAACAGGAAATAGGTAGGGCTTGTTAATGGACACTTATTTGCAAACTTGACTTGTTTTTGAAAGATCTTTAACATAGCTATCATTACCCTGTATTGAGACAACCCTCTCTAATACAATTAAAAAATCGAGAAACAAAGACGCACGGTGGCGTTCCATCCTATTTTAAAATGTGTTTTCTAGAATTAAACTACCTAAAAAACTTGCATGTACAATAGCTGGTAAAAAATTCCTGAATTGTTCAACGGAGGTACAGGAAAACTTGACCAGATGTAGGTTATTCAGAGGGAAATGGAGTATGGAGCACGGTCAGAGAAACCAAAGTACAGAGACAATTTCCTCCAGCCGTTGGTAAAATGAGAAAAAGTATTGCCAAGCAAAAGGGCACCTGGGTGTAACAGGAGCGTTAACCACCAGTATTTCCAAGTGGAAGCTCAATTGGTCCGCACTCATACGGAGGGGCACGTGCTACCCCAGGTCTTGACTGTGTACTGAGGAAGGCTGGAGTTCTCACACTTCGCTGTCCGCACTACTGCGTTCAATCACGGAGGTTTTTTGTTGCTGCGGTCATCAGGGCATATTTTAACCTGCGTGTTTAATGTAGATGACGGACGCCAGCTCTGGGCTCTCTCCGACACCACTGTAAACTCCGGCGCCTGTGGTCATGCTGTGGCCAGGACAGTTATAGTCAATGTCCAGTTCAACTAAAATGGTGGTTGAAGACTCCTTTTCCGGCACTTTGTTATCTGGGGGGTCTGACAGGTTTAATGGTCTACTGTGGCCCAGGACAGGGAAAGTTATGTCCAGTTCAACTAAAATGCGTTGGTTGAAAAAGACTCCTTTTCTGGCATTTTCTAAACTGTAGGGTCAGACAGGTTTAATGGTCATTCTGCGGTACAGGACAGATATTGTTAGTATCCCAGTTTCAACTAAAATGTGGTTGAAAGACTCACTTTTTGCGGCACTTTTAAATCTGGGGGTCATGCAGGTTTGGGGCTTATGCTGCGTTCCAGGACAGGGATATTCAATGTCCAGTTCAAGTAACATGATGGTTCAAATCATACTGCCTTCTGGCACTTTTTAATTTGTGGGTGATGCAGATTTAAGGGTCATATGTGTGGTAAAAGACAGGGGATAGTGAATGGTCTGTGACTTTTTTTTTTTCTGTGACTTTTATAAACTAAGTGTGTTGCCTAAGATGTAGAACGTATCCTGTTTTGACTTGTTGTGAGTGTTGTTAATTTCAGCTTCTCCAGCCTTGTTGGTGTAATAATGAAGGTTGTTGCTTGTGGCGCTTGTCCATAGACCTTTAATGGTAACGCTCATAATCGATGCTCACTATTCGAAAAATCCTTATCGATAGCGGCCGACTATCGACTATCGCTCGATCTCGATAGCCAACGGAATCGCTCAACACTACTTATATTCAATATGAGGGATCAAAATTACCGCCTTTGAATGGTTTCATGCATTGTTAACATGATTTTCATCCAAACATATTTCACTGGTTCTTGCCATAAAATCAGGGAAATTTACAATAAACCATAGGTAGTTTTCGTGAAAAGTCCTTATAGCCACAACATGTGAACCCAGTATAATTCTTTTATTAATCATGCAAAACCTACAACAGTATGGCTACCTTACACCTCTTAAAGAGTACATACCACCTCCACACAAACACTCAAAAATTGATACTAGATGAAATTATAAGACTTTTCTCAAATACATGTCATTACCAATCCAGAGGATTTCCATATTTTACAGGAAACTGGTTTTACTTTCACTTTGTAACTCAGGAGATCCTTAACAATCTTGTGGGAGATACCAACTGTGCAGGGGGAGCTGAGAGCATAGCTGCTTGAACAGGGAGTCTCTCTCTATGTACAGTTCAACAAGCACAGCACACTGTGAAGTAAAGTTTTTTTAGGGCACTCATTGTCGAGACCTTTTAAAAAGAAACATCAAGGTGTATTAGAAGATACAAATTTTTTTGGGATTGAAAAAATCCAATTGGGGTGGCATAAAGGCCATATAATTGATAAAATGTCTATGGCTGAGACCAAATGGATATTCAATTTAAACATGCAGATTCCGAATAGTCGCAACAGTGATATTAAAATTTTTGCTTTTTAATTTGAGAACTTTTAAAGCTTGCGCATGTGTAATCCTGTATGCCTCCGGCCGGGATGCTCGGGTTGAACAACGTGGCATATCCTCCAACTCAGTGAGTTGAAATATTTTTGAGCCTGTAAGCTTTATCTTAATTATTTATGTGCCTCATTTGATTCATATTGGAACATTATATGGAACTTGTTTTTGATGGAGAATTACTTTTGAGTGGTTATAAGGTATGAACTGCTTCTATTGACTGTCATTGCTGTATGCATACTTCTCAGGGGTCGAATATATCAATCGGATATACTTGGTTGTATTGAAGTTTTTAAAGAAGACTGCTACTTTGGAAAGATATTATTTTTTATTTTATGAGTGTATATATTGAATAAGGTAGTGCAGACACCAATTTCTTCCTGTTTTTGTGTAGATTATTAAACTGTCTATTTGTAAAAGGCATGTTGTGTGCTTTTTTGTTACCATAATGGCTGTTTGTACCATGCACTATATGTAAAGACCACATTTCTTGTTAAAAGCCAACTATTTCATAGCCTCTGCACTAGCAATTTTAAAAGCACAGTTCTGATTAATAGCCATTTTTGCTCCTTGAGCTATTATTTCTACAATATATGTGTGTAAACCACAGCTTAATTGTATTAGGAGCAAATATAATATTTAATGCATTTAATTTTTATTTATTTTTTAACTCCTATTTGTCACAAATTTACATGATGATGGAGATGATTGTCAGACTGGCACCAGTTTGTCTGCTTTTAAGAAATATATACAATTTAGCAGTGTAATCCCTTTCATTCTGTATCTGATTTCAAATTTATGTGTAAAGGAATTTCTTATAAATATGTTATTTTAGAATTTATTTGTACCCATTAAAAGAGTAAATTTGCCCTGGACATGAGCAGGGCAAAGTGTCTAGAAATCCCTGGCCATAAAAAGGTTAAATTTTAGTTAACCAGTCGACTAAGTTACTGGAGAACCTTTTTTTAAAAAATGTATTCAACTGTTTCTGGAATTCTGCCGCCAAATGAGCTGTTTACAGAGTACATTTAGAAGATAGGTAGCACTTTGAGATTTATGACTTTTTGTGGTAACTGTTCAATGCAACTTGAAAGTTAAAAGAAAATAAAGCAGTTAATATATAAAAAGAACAAGGTTGATTTAATTTTGGCAACTTAATTGGTATATTTGCATGAACTAACTTTGTTTATTAGCAATTAAATTTACAAAGTGGAGCTATTAAACTCTTAGCATAAGGGAGTTTGAATGTAAAACAGTAGACATATATAAGTTTAGGTGTACTTGGAATTCATGGTTCCTGGCATCCTGATCTTACTCTAATTAACCTTTGTGTAAAATATGAAATCATAACAGCACAAGTTGAGTAGATGACTTCTCAGTCAATACATTTACTATGTCTAATTGTTATGAGGGTACCACAAAAAGATCTTTCTCCACTTCTGCAACATAAGCGTGATGATAAGGTATGAACGTCATTCTGCAGCTTAATGTCACATTCACCTCTCAAGTTGGTTAAACTTTAAACACAACATACAGTGGGTATGGAAAGTATTCAGACCCCTTTCAATTTTTCAATCTTTCTGTCATTGCAGCCATTTGGTAAGATCCAAAAAGTTCATTTTTTTGATGATTAATGTACACTCTGCACCCCATCTTGAAAGGGAAATAAAAGGAATGTAGATGTTTATGAAAATTTATTAAACATGAAAAACTGAAATATCACATGGTCTTAAGTATTCAGACCCTTTGCTCAGCATTGAGTAGAAGCACCCTTTTGAGCTAGTACAGCCATGAGTCTTCTTGAGAATGATGCAACAAGTTTTTCCCACATGGATTTGGGGATCCTCTGCCATTCTTCCATGCAGATCCTCTCCAGTTCTCTCAGGTTTTATGGTGAACGTTGGTGGACAGCCATTTTCAAGTCTCTCCAGAGATGCTCAATTGGGTTTAGGTCAGGGCTGTCGCTGGGCCATTTAAGAATGGGCACAGAGTTGTTCTGAAGCCACTGCTTTGTTATTTTAGCTCTGTGATTAAGGTCATTGTCTTGTTGGAAGAAAAACCTTCAGCCCAGTCTGAGGTCCAGAGCACTCTGGAAGAGGTTTTTATCCAGGATATCTCTGTACTTGTCTGCATTCCTCTTTCCTTCAATTGCAACAAGTCATCCTGTCCCTGAAGCTGAAAAACACCCCATAGCATGATGCTGCCATCACCATGTTTCACTGTTGGGATTGTATTGGGCAGGTGATGAGCAGTGCCTGGTTTTCTCCACACATACCACTTACAATTAACCCCAAAAAGTTAAATCTTCATCTTGTTAGACCAGAGAATCTTATTTCTCATAGTGTAGGAGCCCTTCATGTGTTTTTTTGCAAACTGTATGCGGGCTTTCAGATGTCTTGCACACAGGCTTCCGTTGACACAGTCTGCCATAAAGCCCTGACTGGTGGAGGGCTGCAGTGATAGTTGACTTTGTGGAACTTTCTCCCATCTAACACCTGCATGTCTGGAGCTCAGCCATAGTGATCTTGGGGTTCTTCTTTACCTCTCTTACCAAGGCTCTTCTCCCACAATTGCTTAGTTTGGCTGGACGGTCAGGTTGAGGAAGAGTTGTGGTTGTCCCAAACTTTTTTATCATTTTAGGATTATGGAGGCCACTGTGGTCTCAGGAAGCTTGGGTGCTGCATAAATTCTTGCCATAATTCTGTCTCTGAGCATCGTGGGCAGCTCTGTGAGCTGTGAGGTCTTATATAGACAGGTGTGTGCCTTTTCTAATCAAGTCCAATCAGTTTAATTAAACACAGCTGTACTCCAATGAAGGGGTAGAACCATCTCAAGGTGGATTAGAAGGAAATGGACAGCATGTGAGTTAAATATAAGTGTCACAGCAAAGGGTCTGAATACTTATGACCATATGATATTTCAGTTTTTCTTGTTTAATAAATTTGCAAAAAATATCTACATTTCTGGTATTTTTCTTTCAAGATTGGGTGCAGAGTGTACATTAAAGATCCAAAAAATGAACTTTTTGGATCTAACCAAATGCCTGCAATGAAAGAAAGTGTGAAAATTTGAAAGGGTCTGAATACTTTCCGTACCCACTGTTTACCCATGAGCACCAAAGCTGCTACCACTTATTAAATATGGTCCATAATTCCCATCTGTGAGACCATCTCGATAATCATGTTTGCTCTTTGAATCCTCCCCAAAGCACTCTATAGCAGAGAGGGGTAGTCTTCATTTATTCAGTTACTTGTAGCAACTGTGACAGAGCGACTGCTGGTAGTCGCATGATCCTGCCACTAGAGGGTCTATGGCCGGAGGCCTTCTGCAGATGCGCCACCGAGGAACTGGGCTCGGTGGGGAAAAGCCACCTATAGTGGGTCAGGAGTGTTATACTATTGACACGTATGGTAGCGGCTAGAATAGATGCTAGGCAGTTAGGTATGGGGTGGCTTTTTCGGGACAGCTATAGTGTTGGGTGGGTGGCTGTCCCAGCATTCCAGGTCCCTGGGTTCCAGCCCAGATATTGGACATCTCTGGAGGCCTATAAAAGCCTAGTACACCAGGTGATCTGGGGGCGTGGCTGCTACCAGGTTGTATGGAGCAGCAGAGCTGGGAAGAGAGCTCTGGCCCCCAGAGGCTACAGGAAAGCTGGGCACACAGTAAGCAGTGTAATGTTTTTGGAGGGGCTGTGCGATTGGCACAGACCTCTAGACAGAGAGGGACTCTGTGTATAAGTTAGTGGCCAGACAGCCAAGGATTTGTTTATATGTTTGTTTTTCTGGGTAAATTGTGTGCGTTAATACAGTGGTCTTACGCCCTATAGAGTAGCCTAGTGTCGGTGTGCCAAGCCCGGTCTACGAAGGACGGCGCTCCCAGAGCGAGAAAGCCCCTGGGACGGGCCCAGGTGGCGTCCTAGAGCTGGGCGGCAGCTTACACAACCTATCAGGACCTTAAAGCTGGGAAAAAAACATATAGGGGTAGATACCAGTTGTACTCAGGCACTCTGCAGACATGTAAGTGATTACAGCAGAGTTGCATCCAGTGGCACACAGGTGATGACTGGAGTTGTTCAATTTCCCTTTTCTTCTCCACCAGTCCAGACTGCCATGATGACTTCTTCCAGCCATGACTCATTCACATAGAATTTACCACACAAAAATCTTAGAATCCTCACTTTTTTTACTACCTGTTCCCCACCACTGTATAAACTTTGCATGGGGTGATAGGTGAGGGTTATATTTTGTTTTGGCACCAGGCCATGTAACACAATGGTAAAGGAAGGATTGGTACAGAAAGTATAGGCCACATCTTAAAGGCCCAATCTTCTGTGGGGAGACAGAGAACCAACTAGAGATGGGCGAATCGATTCTAGCGAAGTGGAATTCGTTTAGAATTTCAGGAAAACTTCGATTTAGAACGAAGTCGAAGTTTGGGGTGCTTTGCGGGAACGAAGCTTGCTTTTGATTGATAAAATGGCTGCGAGCACATGGCGTTACATGGGGCAAAGAACTCTGGGGGGAAGAAAGGTGTAGCCTACATGACATGTGCAGAGATGAAGCCAATCAGAGACCGACGGGATTCTGTGACGTCACCGCACTATATAAGTCCGGGCGTGACGCTTGGGGCTCATACCGCTCTCACTGTACTGAGTAGGGAAGGTGCTGCCGCGGCTGCTTATGATAGTTGGGACTGTATCTCGAACAAGGGGGCATCCTCTACGTCTTGAGGAATGAAAGTTTCTACATAAACATAGAAAGGGATTCTTTACTGTAAGAGCAGTGAGACTGTGGAACTCTCTGCCAGAGGAACTTGTCATGGTGAATTCACTAACAGAGTTCAAAAAGGGTTTGGATGCATTTCTGGAGCATAATAATATAACAAGTTATAGTGTCTAGGATTCTGGAGAGGGATCATTGATCCAGGGATTTTTCCGATTGCCAGATTGGAGTCGGGAAGGAATTTTTCCCTAAAATGAGGACAATTGGCTTCTACCTCATTGGGGTTTTTTGCCTTCCTCTGGATCAACACCTTAGCACAACAGGCTGAACTGGATGGACGTCTAGTCTTTTTTCGGCCTTACAAACTATGAAACTATGAAACTATGATATCTCACACTAAAGAACTCACTTTTATACAGCGAGAGTCAGCAGGGTAGCAGAAGTGTGAGGTCGGGAGCCAGGCGGCCACGGGGTAGAAAACCCACTTTGCAGCTCCAAGAAAGTAGCGGCACAGGGGCTCAGCGAGGCAGCGGTGGTAGTAGTCCCTCAGTGTGGAGCATTGGCGGTAAAATCAGCTACTTGGCGGTGTGGCAGTTATTTGCTAAGACACCGGAGGAGCCGAACATGGGCATATGTAGAATCTGTGGGCAGAAAGTGAAGCGTGGCCCGAGATCTAACGTTGGCACCACGGCCCTGGGTCAACACATGCAGCGTCACCATCTAGTGGCCTGGGAGAAACGTGACTCAGATGTGGTGGTCCATCCTGCCGCCGCAGCAGTAGCATCGCCCAGTGGCACCAATGCTATTGAAGCCAGTCAAGGCTCCACCACCTCTGCAGAAGGGAGCTGTTTCTCTTTGCCATCATCTCCCGGTCCAGATGCTCCTGCTCCTCGCTACTCATGGCGCCAGCAGTCGTTCAGCGAGGCGATTGCAAAGAGACAACAGTATGCGTCCAACGATCCTAAGGTGCTGAACTGGAGGAGGAGGAGGACATTGGAGCAGAAGGATTGTCTGGTAAAATGAGTGGATTTTCTACCCAGGTGACAAGAGAGGAGGAGCAGGAGCAGCTGGAGGAGGTAGATGGAGATGAGGAAGACGAGGCAGATGACCCGCAATCACCGTGGCAGTATACAGTGGAGATAGAGGCAGGGAGCCCCTCGGAGTCACTCGTGCAGATGGCCCGCAGCATGCTGATTTGCCTGGTTAGTGACAGCCGAATAGTCACCATCCGGCAGAGCGATGACTTCTGGCTCTCCAGCCTATTGGACCCGCGATACCGGTCCAAAATGGGAGCCTTTTTCCCAGCTGCTGAGAGGGAGGACACACTCAAATACTATAGGGAAATCGTAGTCAGTTGGCCGCTGCCTATGTGCGACATAGTCCCTCCTCTGACAGGTCTGACCGGGGGGGTTCTTCAGCGCTCACGTACTACTGCTGCGGCTGCTGGGGGTAGGTGGGGGGGTAGGAGCAGTACCAGCTCCATCAGCAGCAACCTAAGTCTGGAGTCACTGATGAGCAGCTTCCTTCACCCGCCTAGTGAGGAGGGCAGTCGCCAGCAGCAGCAGGACCTGGAGCAGACCCTGAACCAACAGGTGGTGGCCTACTTGGACAGCACTCTGCCACCCCAGTTAGAAGATCCGCTGGACTACTGGGCAGCCAAACTGGATGTGTGGCCGCAACTTGCCGAGTTTGCAGTGGAGAAGCTGTCCTGCCCAGACAGTAGTGTGGCATCAGAGCGGGTGTTCAGTGAGGCGGGGGCAATCGTTACCCCAAGGAGAACCTGCTTGTCTAAGGGAAATGTGGAACGACTGACCTTTGTCAAGATGAATCAGGCTTGGATCGGCCAGGATTTCCACACACCAATGCCTTAGGCGTCAGACTACATCAGCCATGACGCCTCACCCAAACTGTGAGAAATGAGTCTGGGTTCAAACTACCTGCCTCAGCCACTATTCTGATGCCGCCACCCGCCTGATGCCACACATCTGCTGACAGTTTCTCCATCTGCCACCAACTATCTTTACCAGGGACTGGTATTGCCACCCACCTCCACACTCTGTCATTGTGCCACTCTATGACCTCATGCTGCTGTTGCTGGTGCCGTGACATCCACACTGTGTCATTGTGCCACTCTGTGGCCTACTCCTGTTTTTGCCACCTCCAGAATGTCATTATGATACTGCCTGACCTCATGCTGCTGCTGTGGATGCTGCCGTGCCCTCCACACTTTGTCATTGTGCCACTCTCTGACCTCATGCTGCTGCTTTGGCTGTTGCCGTGCCCTCCACACTGTCATTGTGCCACTCTCTGACCTCATGCTGCTGCTGCTGCCGTGACCTCCACTCTCTGTCATTGTGCCACTCTTTGGCCTACTCCTGTTTTTGCCACCTCCAGAATGTCATTGTGCCACTGCCTGACCTCATGCTGCTGTTGTGTCTGCTGCCGTGACCTCCACTCTCAGTCATTGTGCCACTCTTTGGCTTACTCCTGTTTTTGCCACCTCCAGAATGTCATTGTGCCACTGCCTGACCTCATGCTGCTGCTGTGGCTGCTGCCATGCCCTCCACACTCTGTCATTGTGCCACTGTTAGAGATATGCGAAGTTCTCAAAAATTCAATTCAGTGAATTCGCCGAATTTCCCGACAAAATTTGTTTTGGTCCGAATTACTTTGGGACGAATCGCGTTAAAAAACAGCTATGCAATTGAGAAATTCAACAAAAATGCACCATGTGAACCCAGTCTTAGCATCGTATTCACATTCCGTACATGATCAAAGTATTTTCCAAAGTATTTAGTTATGATTATTTGCAAATTCTATACACCTTTATAAAACAGATTTCAGCAACAGACATTTGTAAAATTTTAACAGTTAAAGGAGTTGACTCACTAGGCTCAAAAATTCGGTTCGGTCACTTCACCGAATTTCCCGACAAAAATAAATTCGGTCCGAATTACTTTGGGACGAATCACGGTAAAAAACATCTATTTCCAGGCTGCATAGAGCCTTCAGGATGCTGTAGAATGTTGTGCCATGCTTAAATATGCAGAGGGAGCTTGGTTTGGTCTTCATACAATATAGTGTTTTAGTATGACACGCATATGACTGCCGTCACTCTTAGATTCGCTTCACTATAAAATTCCCTGGGCACTTAAGAGGGCAAAACTGACCAAAAAACTCAAGCGGGAATGTAGCCTGATAAAGTCATGGCAGCGAAAGCTGGAAAAAACATCAGTGACAGAGTGTGGAGGTGACGGCAGCAGCCACAGCAGCAGCATGAGGTCAGAGAGTGGCACAATGACATTTTGGAGGTGGCAAAAACAGGAGTAGGCCACAGAGTGGCACAATGACAGAGAATGGAGGTCACGGCAGCAGCAGCATGAGGTCAGAGAGTGGCACAATGAAATCAAGTCGGGGAATAAACTGGAGTAGGCCACAGAGTGGCACAATGACTCAGTGTGGAGGTCACGGCAGCAGCCACAGCAGCAGTATGAGTTCAGACAGTGGCACAATGACAAATTCTGGAGGTGGCAAAAGAGTGGTAGGCCACAGAGTGGAACAATGACAGAGAGTGGAGGTGACGGCAGCAACAGCATGAGGTCAGAGAGTGGCACAATGACACAGTGTGGATGTCACGGCACCAGCAACAGCAGCAGCAGCATGAGGTCATAGAGTGGCACAATGACAGAGTGTGGAGGTGGGTGGCAATACCAGTCCCTGGTAAAGATGGTGGTAGGCAGATGGAGAAACTGGCTGCAGATGTGTGGCATAAGACGGGTGGCCGCATCAGAATAGTGGCTGAGGCAGGTAGTTTGAACCAAGACTCATTTCTCACAGTTTGGGTGAGGCATCATGGCTGATGTAGTCTGACGCCTAGGGCATTGGTGTGTGGAAATCCTGGCCGATCCACGCCTGATTCATCTTGACAAAGGTCAGTCGTTCCACATTTCCCATGGACAAGCAGGTTCTCCTTGGGGTAACGATGGCCTCCGCCGCACTGAACACCCGCGCTGATGCCACACTACTGGCCGGGCAGGACAGCTTCTCCACTGCAAACTCTCCAAGTTACGGCCACACATCCAGTTTGGCTGCCCAGTAGTCCAGCTGATCTTCTAACTGGGGTGGCAGAGTGGTGTCCAAGTAGGCCACCACCTTTTGGTTCAGGGTCTGCTCCAGGTCCTGCTGCTGCTGTTAGCGACTGCCCTCCTCACTAGGCGGGTGAAGGAAGCTGCTCATCAGTGACTCCAGACTTAGGTTGCTGCTGATGGAGCTGGTACTGCTCCTACACCCCCCACCTTCCCCCAGCAGCCGCGGCAGTAGTACATGAGCGCTAAAGAACTCCTGGATCAGACCTGTCAGAGGAGGGACGATGCCGCTCATAGGCAGAGGCCAACTGACTACGGAGGATTTCCCTATGGCATTTGAGTTTGTCCTCCCTCTCAGCAGCTGAGAAAAAGGCTCCCATTTTGGACCGGTAGCGACGGTCCAATAGGGTGGTGAGCCAGAAGTCATCCCTCTGCCGGATGATGACTATTCGGCTGAAACTAGCCAGGCAAATCAGCATGCTGCGGGACATCTGCACAATTGACTACGAGGGGGCTCCCTGCCTCAATCTCCACTTTATACTGCCACGGTGCTTGCGGGTCATCTGCCTCGTCTTCCTCATCTCCATCTACCTCATCCAGCTGCTCCTGCTCCTCCTCTCTTGTTACCTGGGTAGAAAATCCACTCATTTCACCAGACAATGCTTCTGCTCCAATGTGCTCCTCCTCCTCCATTTCAGTCCCCGCCGGACTCATGTGGCCGCACGATGTAGTCGCCACGTCTCCAGTCCCCTGCCCAGACAGATTTTTCAGCATCTGTTCCAGGAGATGAAGCAGTGGAAGGACGTTATTAATCCCGTAGTCCTGGCGACTGACAAATAACGTCGCCCCCTCGAATAGCCTCAGCAAACGGCAGATGTCAGGCATGAGCTGCCACTGGCTGACATCAAAGTTACACAGGGGAGTACTCCTGTCCGCCTGGATCATCAAAAAATCGTTAATGGCCTTTCTCTGTTCATACAGTCGGTCCAACATGTGTAAGCTGGAATTCCAACGAGTGGAAACATCGCATTTCAGAGTGTGTTGGGGGGAGGCCGTTCTGCCGCTGCAACTCGAGGAGGGTGTTCCTGGCTTTGTAGGAATGGATGAAGTGCATGCACAGTTTCCTGGCCATTTTCAGAATCTTCTGAAGATCGGTGGAAGACTTCAGGAACCTTTTCACAACCAGATTGAACACTTGCGCCATGCAGGGCCCATGGACCATCCCTCCTCGGTGCAGCGCGCACACCATGTTACTCCAATTGTCCGTCACCATGGTTCCGATTTGCAGTTGGCGCGGAGAAAGCCACACAATGATTTATTGCTGCATGACGCGGAGTAGTTCCTCCCCTGTGTTATTTCGTTCACCGAGGCAAGCCAGGTGTAGACCTGCGCTACACCGCTGTGCCCTACACATGTGGTATGATGGAGCTGTAATTTTGGAGGCTGAGATGGTGGTGGTGGTGGAGGAGGAGGAGGCAGACATTGGCCCAGGAGCTGCAGTTTGACAACGTGGAGGAGAAAGCGGCGTCTCCTGTCCAAGTTGTTGGTGTGCTGGGCAGGAAGCACATTCACCCAGTGGGCCGTAAAGGACATGTACTGGCCCTGACCATAGTTACAGCTCCAGACGTCCATGCTGCCGTGCAACTTGGAAAAAATCGATAAGCTCAAGGACTGGCCCACCTTCTGTTCTACATATTTATGAAGTGCTGGTACTGCCTTTTTGGAAACTAAATTACGGATTGGAACTCTCCATCTCAGCTCGGCACAAGCCATTAGTTCTCTGAACGGTGCAGAGTCCACCATTTGGAAAGGGAGGGACTGCAGTACCAACAACTTGGACAGGAGCACGGTCAGCTGCTGCACCTTAGGATGGTTAGACGCATACTGTTGTTTCTTTGCAATCGCCTCGCTGAACGACTGCTGGCACTATGTGTAGCGAGAAGCAGGAGCATCTGGACCGGGAGATGATGGCAAAGAGAAACAGCTCCCTTCTGCAGAGGTGGTGGAGCCTTGACTGGCTGCAATGGCATGAGTGCCACCGGGCACTGCTGCTGCGGCGGCCGCAGGATGGACCATCACATCTGAGTCACGTTTCTCCCAGGCCACCGGATGGTGACGCTGCATGTGTTGAAGCAGGGCCGTGGTGCCAACGTTAGCTCCCTGGCCACGCTTCACTTTCTGCCCACAGATTCAACATATACCCATATTCGGCTCCTCCGGTGTCTTAGCAAAGAACTGTCACACCGCCGAGAATCTGATTTTACCACCAATGCTCCGCACTGAGTGACTACTGTCGTTGCCTCGCTGAGCATTCTTCTCCTGACGATGATGAAGCCCTTGCTTCACCCGGCTCCCAAGTGTGGTCGGCTACATCATCATCAATTTGTGTTTCATCGTCACTGCTGTCGTCATCACCGGTCTTGGTATGCAGAGGCTGGCCCCTCACAACATGACCTCCCATGCCACTCTCCACATCCATACTTTGCCACCTACTGCAAGAAGCAGGGGATGTCGGCCCCATTTCGTTGCCAAGTAGTTGCTGACTGCCCTCCTCAAAGTGTTCATCCTTGCTATATAGTGGCGTTGAGCCCAGACCACATAGTAGATCTCTGGCTGAGGGAACCAGATGGGACAGAGGCGGGTTGAGGACAGGTGAGGACCACTGACCCACTCCCGGGCCATGCCAACTAAGGGTTGTGTCTGACGTTCCCACCGTCTCTTGGCTGGGGTTGTCAGATGTCATCTGGAAGGAAGTGGTGACCTAGTCAACCAATCAAGAACCCTTGCGTTGCTGGTCAACACACGGCCGCTAGTTGACAGCGGCAGTTCTGGCCTCACTGAGTGACCCCTGCTGTGACGTCCCCCTGCTGTGCTGCGACCTGGGCCTGCTCCAGGATTGTTTGTGCCACTTCCACTCGCAGGTGAAGAGCCTGGCACCTCTCTGTCTGACATACAGTTTGTTCTAAAATGTACTGACACTGTTTGATGAAGATATCTGCATATGATAAAGACACACCCTGTATTTGTCTAAAAATGCACCCACTACCAATCTTGGGTAACCCTTGGATATAAATTGCGCTCCTCAAATGGCCAGGAAAAATTTTTATTGTATGTGCCGTTTAAAAACACTGTGTATTTTACTGAATATAAAAGCACAAACAGGCTTAATTAACCTTCGGATATGAATTATGCTACAGGCAAAATTGCTTCTTTGGCGGTGAAAAAGAACGTTTCTTTAAGTTACCACAACAGCAGAACAATGCTTAATTAACCACTGGATCTAAATTGCGCAAAAGAAATGAGCAACCAAAAATTACCAGCTTTGTAGCGTGTTAAAATGGCATGTATTTTACGGTACAGAACAACAGAAATACTTGAAATTAACCTTCGGTTATGAATTATGCTACAGGAAAAAATTTTTTTTGGAGGTGAAAAAGAAGTTTCTTTTAGGGGACCACAACAGCAAAACCCAATGTTTAAAACTAACCCTGGATCTAAATTGCGCAAAAGATATGAGCAACCGAAAATTACCAGCTTTGTAGCGTGTTAAAATGGCGTGTATTTTACGGTACAGAACAATAGAAAAACTTGTACTAAACCTTCGGTTATGAATTATGCTACAGGCAAAATTTCTTTGGAGGTGAAAAAGAACGTTTCTTTTAGTGACCACAACAGGAGAACAATGCTTAATTAACCACTTGATGTAAATTGCGCAAAAGAAATATGCTGCCAGCAATTACCAGCTCTGTAGCGTGTTAAAATGGCTTGTACTTTACGATACAGAACAACAGAAAAACTTGTAATTAACCTTCGGTTATGAATTATGCTGCAGGCAAAATTTCTTCTTTGGAGGTGAAAAAGAACGTTTCTTTTAGTGACCACAAAGCAGAACAACGCTTAATTAACCCTGGATCTAAATTGCCCAAAAGAAATGAGCAACCAAAAATTACCAGTTTGTAGCGTGTTATAATGGCGTGTATTTTACGGTACAGAACAACACAAAAACTTCTAATTAACCTTCGGTTTTGAATTATGCTACAGGCAAAATTACTTCTTTGGAATTGAAAAAGAACGTTTCTTTTAGTGACCACAACAGCAGAACAACGCTTAATTAACCCCTGGATCTAAATTGCGCAAAAGAAATATTTTGCCAAAAATTCCCAGCTTGTAGGTTTTAAAATGGGTGTATTTTCGGTACAGAAACAAAACAAAAAAACTTTAAAAATTTTTTGTGTTGAGCTTTTACTTGGCCATCAAACATCGGTCGAGGGAATGCGACATCATTGAAAGATATTCGATGGTCGATGGTAGATTATGACCCATGACCAAAAAGTCTATGGGAGAGCAACAAACCTTCTTTTTACCCAAACAGGGCTGGGAAGCTGGAATTAATATCCAACAGTAAAAGGGATACGTGCTACTCTTAGGCAAACACACTTAGGGTTTTAAAAACTACAGAAAAAAAAATCACAGACCATTCACTATCCTGTCTTGCACCACAGTGGACCCTTAAACCCGCAAGACCCCCGCCACAAAATTTAAAAAGTGCCGAAGGCTTTTTGTTTGAACCATCATTTTTTTTGAATGGACATTGAATATCCCTTTGGAAAAGCAGCATAGCCCCCAAACCTGCTGACCCCCCGTTTAAAAAATCGGAAAAAGGGTCTTTCAACCACCATTTTAGTTTTACTGGACAAGACTTTCCCCGTCCTGGGCCCCGCATGAGCCCAAACCGCAGACCCCAGATTTTAAAAATGCCGGGGAAAAAAGGAGTCTTTTTAACACCATTTTAGTTTCCTGGACATATACTGTCCCTGTCCTGGGTATGTTTTCCCATCCTTTTGGGGGGGGACCAATTAGTTCACTTGGAAATCTGGGGTTAAGCTCCTGTTCCACCCAGGTGCCCTTTTTCTTGGCATTCTTTTTCTAAATTTATCAACGTGCTGGAGGAAATTGTCTCTGTACTTTGTTCTCTGTCCGTGCTCCTACTCCATGTCATCTGAAAAACCCTTTACATCTGGTCAGGTTTTCCTGTACCTCCCTTGTACAATTCAGAGGAATTTTTTCCAGCTATTTTGTACATGCAAGTTTTTTAGTAGTTTAATTTGTGAAAACACATTTTTAAAATAGGATGGAATCCCACCATGTCTTTGTTTCTCTTTTTTAATTGTTTTAAAAATGGGTTGTCTCAATACAGGGATTGATAGCTATGGATAAAGATCTTGCAAAAAAAGTCATTTTGCAATATGTGTCCATAACATGTCCTACCTTTTCCCGTTTCTGACAGCACCATCACGCTTGAGCCACTCTTGACAATTGTGAAGAACAAATGTCTGTTAGAAAGAAAATTTTTTATAATAGGACCTTTTATAGCTGATGTCACAGCAAAATGCCCCCAAAATCAAGCTGACCTTGAGCCACTTTGGACAAATTTTGAAAACAATGTCTGTTAGAAACAACATTTTTTTTTATAATAACCGGTAGTATAGTGCATGTCCAGTAAATGACCAAAAGTGAAAAAACCGTATCTGAATGTTTTTTCGGATAATAAAAGTTATTTTGGCACCTTTCAATTCACCTGTGGTGACTACAAAATTGCTGTATTCACATTTAGTGCAAGTGCCTCAATGAACAAGCTGTAGTGCGCAAAAGTGAAAAAACACGTATCTTTTAATGTATTCGGATAATAAAAGTATTTTTGGCACCTTTCAATTCACTGTGGTGACTACAAAATTGCTTTTTTTCACATTTAAGTGGGAAGGTGCCTCAATGAACAAAAACTGTAGTGCGCAAAAGTGAAAAAACACGTATCTATAATGTATTCGGATAATACAAAGAATTTTTTGGCACCTATCAACCTGTTTCTGAATACAAAATTGCTGGATTCTAATTTAACTGCAAGGTGGCTATATCAACAAAGCTGGAATGGGCAAAATTGAAAAAGAAAACCTATCTGAAATGTATACTGATAATAAAAGGTTAGTTTTTCACCTAAAAAAAAAGACTGCATTACTTAAAAAAATATGTATCCTAATTAAATTAATTTCCCCCCCCCCCCCCCGGGCCCCAAAATCCGGAAAAATTTCTTTAAAAAATGTTAATAATAAAGCTATTTCAGTCAATATCTACACTAATCTTGGGGAAATTTATCCAGTAAATTTTTTTTAGAGCCTTTTTCTGTGTTCCCCCGGGGGGCCCCACACCCTCTTCCCCCCCCTGAAATTACAAGGGAGTAGATGCCCTTTAAAAAATTTTTACCTAACTACTAAAATCTTTCCCAATTTCTGATCTAAAATTTAAGGGGTTTTAATTTTCTGAGCTGTTTTGGGCACGGCAGAGCGCACGTCCCCCTGCTATGAGACGCTGAGAGACAATGATCAAAAAAGGGAAGGGGTGTTCATGTAAAACGAGGGCATGTGAATTTTCCAGCCCAAACGCAACCCCTACCCCAAACCCCGTTTATGACGCGCTACACAAATCCCCCTGCTCTATTTGTAAGCTGATTTCTGGCCGCCAAAATGACAGGAAGCGCCGAAAGGGCGCGATTTTTAATAGATATGCACAGATTTTTAACCTAAATTATCGCATGATTAAAAAATTTCGATCAACATAAAAACTGTGCCGATTTAAATTTTTGTCGATAATAATCGCTCAACACTAGTAATTAACCTTGGGTTATAATTATGCTACAGGCAAAATTTCTACTTTGGAGGTGAAAAAGAACGTTTCTTTTAGTGACCACAACAGCAGAACAACGCTTAATTAAACCCTGGATCTAAATTGCGCAAAAGATATGAGCAACCAAAAATTAAGTGGTGTTTGGATTGTAAAATCTGTTTCTTTAAATGAATACAACAGGAACAGGCTTAGATAACCCTTATATATTCAATGTGCTGAAGAACTGAGCAGATAGCATTAAAATGTATATGCAGCTGCATTGGACGCACACTTGACTTCAGTTCCAGTACCCCACAAAATCAGAATTAGAACGTAAGAGAAGCAGTCTCTGAGACAAGCTGTGACACCCCCCCAAAAATTGCTGTATAAAAGTGAGTTTTTTAGTATAAGACATTATAAGCAGCTGCGGCAGCACCTTCCCTACTCAGTACAGTGAGAGCGGTATGAGCTCCCAGCGTCGCGCCCGGACTTATATAGTGCGGTGACATCACAGAATCCCGCCGGTCTCTTATTGGCTTCATCTCTGCACAAGTCATGTAGGCTACGCCCTTCTTCCTTCCAGACGTCTTTGCCCCATGTAACGCAATGTGCTCGCAGCCATTTTATCAATTAAAAACACACTTTGTTCCCGTGAATTACCCCAAACATCGACTTCATTCAGAATCGAAGTTTTCCTGAAATTCTAAACGACTTCCACTTCGTTAAAATCAATTCGCCCATCTCTAGCCACTGTCTGACCTCATGCTGCTGCTGTGGCTGCTGCCGTGACCTACACACTCTGTCATTGGGCCACGCTCTGACCTCATGCTGCTGCTGCCGTGACCTCCACTCTCTTTTATTGTGCCACTCTTTGGCCTACTACTGTTTTGCCACCTCCAGAATGTCATTGTGCTACTGCCTGACCTCATGCTGCTGCTGTGGCTGCCGCCGTCACCTCCACACTCTGTCACTGATGATGCCAACTGAGCCCTCAGCTTGTTTTTTTCCAGGTGGCGCTGCCATGACATTATCAGGCTACATTCCCGCTTCAGTTTTTTGGTCAGTTTTTGCCCTCTTAAGTGCCCAGGGCATTTTATAGTGAAGCGATTCTAAGAGCGGCGGCAGTCATCTGCGTGTCATACTAAAACACAACATTGTATGAAGACCAAACCAAGCTCCCTCTCCCTCACCCTGCAGGCTCTGTGAAGCCTGGAATTAGCTGCTTTTTAATGTGATTCGTCCCGAAGTGATTCGGACCGAAACAAATTTTGTCGGAAAATTCGGCGAAGTCACCGAATCGAATTTTTGAGAAATTTGCCCCTCTCTAGAACCAACCCCCTGCACAGCTGCAGCTGTGGGCTGTAACCTCCAGGATCATATTGTGCAGCCTCAAGTACCATAGAAGATGAGCTGCAGCCATGACCTTCAGAGAGTGGAGGAAATAGAATTTAGTACTGTCATGTTACTGTAGTATTTTAATTTATCTACAGGTTCCGCCTTTGTGCTGTGTAAAATGGTAAATGAGGGATGTTATTGGGCAGTATGTATTTGAATAAAGTGCTATTTTCTGTTATTTCTTTTTCATTTAATTTATATTTTTCCAGTTTTAGTAATGGAGGTGGCTCACAGACAACTCTCCATTAGTAGTGATGGTACTTGGTGTCAGTAAGGTTGAAACTAACCCCCTCTCACTGTTGTCCCAGTAACCAATGCATCGAACGTGCTGGAAAGAGCATCTAATGTGTCGATTTACTTCTGGGGCGGCTGCAGGATGGTATTTTTAGGTTGAGAAAAAATCATTATCAATGAATTTTCCAAACCTAATATTATCAGCCAGCATGTCACAGCACGCGTTTCTGCCGTGGAGCAGCAAGATGCTGCAGGGGTTAATCCCTTTGGCCAGTTGACACACCCAGGGAGAGGCTGGGCTGATGAACCTAGGAGTGACAGCTTGGCTGCTAATCAGGTCAGAGGGTGTGTCGTACAGTCCTTTAGGAGGGCCGGTGGCCGCACCAATCGGCTGCTGTGGCGGGTTCCGGGCGCCTCATTTAAACCTGCTGTAGTTGCCTGAGAAAGGTTATCCGTAGCGTTTCCCCAGTTTTCTTGTTACTTGTATACTCCTGTTCACTTGAACCTCGGCTTGCTTCTCGACTTCGTTTCTGTCTGCTGATTTTGTACCGCGTTACCTCCTGTGTTTGACCTTCGACTTGCTTCCTGTTATTCTTCTGGCTCTTGATTTTTGGCTTTGGCGTACCTGCACCATTATTGACCCGGACTGTCTGCATTCCCCTGACGGCCCTGCACGTAGCAGCGTAGGGTTTGTCGCCCAGTTGGGTTCTGTCACTTAGGGCAGCACGTCAAGTAGGCAGGGACAGTGGGCTAGGTGGTAGTCAGGGCCCACTGCACCTCCTCTGACGTGACATTTTCTCAGGCTGACATTACTGCTCCCCACGCACCATGAACCCCATGACTGCACTGGTGGAGCAGATACAGGGACTTACCCAGTTGGTCCAAGACCTGGCACTGAGTGTACAGCAACAGGAGACATCCCAGGGTACTCCCCAGGGTGGGAGTCCCCCAGTTTTGCTTCTCACTTTTGTGGAACCCCCCATTCAGTTACCCGATAGGTTTTCAGGTGACAGGAAGGCCTTTCTTACCTTTAAGGAAGGATGTCAATTATATTTTCGACTCCGCCCACGTACCTCAGGGAATAAGGAGCAGAGAGTGGGAATTGTCATGTCCCTTCTCCAAGGTTCCCCCCAGGAATGGGCAGTCTCCCTACACCCGGATTCGCCTGAAGTATCTTCAGTAGATAGCTTCTTTGTCTCCTTGGGGCGTCTCTTCGACGATCCTGATAGGGAGGTGGTGGCAGAGCCTCAGCTCACGACCTTAAAGCAGGTTAAGATAACTGTCTAGGATTATACCTCATAATTTTGCCACTGGTGTGTTCTGTTGGGGTGGAACGACCCAGCTCTCAGGTGCCAGTTCCGAGTAGGACTGGCTGACCATGTTAAGGATCTCTTGGTGGCTTACCCTACTCCGGGCACTCTGGATGACGCTATCGCTTTGGCAGTTCGGCTGGAAAGACGGTTTAGGGAGAGACGCCAGGAACAGACCCTTTCCCCGTTGCCCTGCTTTACTACACTACCCCATTCTGCTACCACCCCAGAACCTGAACCTGTGGTGCAACCCCCTGAGGAACCCATGCAGGTAGGGGCCTCTTTTGCGGGTGCCACCAGTGACCGCAGGACCTCTCGTTGCATCCAGGGACAGTGCTTCTACTGTGGCGGAGAAGGTCATCGCATCCGTGAGTGTCCCAAAAGGAAGCCCTGGCCGGAAAACTCCAGCTCCTAGGTGACTCACGGAAAGGTCACCTAGACGAACAGCTATTCCCTATTGTGTCAAAAAAGTTGTTGCTGCCAGTGAAAATTTTGTATTGTTCCAGGTGTGAATCTAGGAGTGCTTTTGTGGATTCAGGATCAGCTTCCAATTTTGTGGATGCTTCATTCGCTAAGCATTTGGGCGTTTCCTGGAGGCCTCTACCGGGTCCCCTGCAGGTCGTGGCTATTGATTCTACCCCGCTATTTAAGGGCAATATTCAGTATTGCACCCCAGAACTCGAGGTGCTAGTCGGGTCTATACATAAGGAGAAGTGTATACTGTTCATCATCGAGGGCTTACCTGCTGATGTCGTTTTAGGGTTGCTCTGGCTCCAAAAAAACACAACCCTGGAATTCTGGAGAATTAATTCAGTGGGGAAAGCAGTGTTTAGACAAATGTCTCCCTATTGTTCTGGGTAATGCGGAAATAGAGCAGATTCCTGCCTTTATTCGTGATTTTGCTGAGGTGTTTTCTAAGACCAGTCCAAGAGGTTACCCCCGCATAGATCCTATGACTGTGCTATCAAATTGTTGCCTGGGGTGAGATTTCCTAAAGGCAGGATATATAATTTGTCGGGTCCAGAGAGAACCGCTATGAAGCAATGCATTTCTGAGAGTCTACAGAAGGGTCACATCCGGCCTTCTGTGTCTCCCATGGGTACAGAGTTCTTCTTTGTTAGGGAGAAAGATGGGAGTCTCCGCCCATGCATTGATTATCGGGAGCTCAATAAAATAACTGTAAAGAACCAATACCCCTTACCTTTGATTCCTGACCTGTTTAATCAAATCCAGGGGGCTAAGTGGTTCTCCAAGTTAGACCTAAGAGGGGCTTATAACCTTATTCGTATCAAAAAAGGGGACGAGTGGAAGACCGCATTAAATACCCCAGAGGGTCATTTTGAATATCTGGTGATGCCTTTTGGGTTATGTAATGCTCCTGCGGTCTTCCAGAAACTGGTAAACGATGTTTTCTGAGAACTCATTGGTCGTTGTATGGTCGTTTATCTGGATGGCATTCTAATTTACTCTCAGGACTGGTCGTCACACAAAGAGATGGGCGAATTGATTCTAACAAAGTGGAATTCGTTTAGAATTTCAGGAAAACTTCGGTTCTGAACGAAGTCGTAGTTTGGGGGACTTCGGGTGAATGAAGTGTGCTTTTCATTGATCAAATGGCTGCGAGCACATGGCGTTACATGGGGCAAAGAACTCTGGGAGGAAGAAGGGCATAGCCTGCATGATATGTGCAGAGATGAAGCCAATCAGAGACCGGCAGGATTCTGTGACGCCACCGCACTATATAAGTCCGGGCGTGACGCTGGGAGCTCACACTCCTCTCACTGTACTGATCAGAGAAGGTGCTGCTGCGGCTGATTGTGATAGCTCTTATTGAAGAACTGATTTTTATACAGCGATTTTTGTGGGGTGTCTCAGCTTGTCTCGGAGACTGCTTCTCTTAATGTTCTATTTCTGATTTTGTGGGGTATTGGATCTGAAGTCCAGTGTGCATCCACTGCAGCTGCATATACATTTTAATGCTATCTGCTCACAGCACATTGAATATCCAAGGGGGATCTAAGCCAGTTCCTGTTGTATTCATTTAAAGAAACAGCGTTTTTACAATACAAATACCACTTCATTTTTGGCTGCTCAATTCTTTTGCGCAATTTACATCCAGGGGTTAATTAAGCATTGTTTTTCTGCTGTGGTGACTCCAAGAAACCGTCTTTTTCACCGCCAAAAAATACAATTTTCCTGTAGCATAATTAACAAACGAAGGTTAATTACAATTTTTTCTCTTGTTGTGTAGCGTAAAATATACGCCATTGTAACAAGCTACAAAGCTAGTAGTTCGTGGCTGCTCAATTCTTTTGCGCAATTTACATCCAGGGGTTAATTAAGCGATGTTTTTCTGCTCTGGTGACTCCAAGAAAGCGTCTTTTTCACCGTCAAAAAATAAAATTTTCCTGTAGCATAATTCACAACTGAAGGTTAATTACAATTTTTTCTCTTGTTGTGTAGCGTAAAAAACACGCCATTGTAACACGCTACAAAGCTAGTAGTTTGTGGCTGCTCAATTCTTTTGCGCAATTTACATCCAGGGGTTAATTAAGCGTTGTTTTTCTGCTGTGGTGACTCCAAGAAACCGTCTTTTTCACCGCCAAAAAATAAAATTTTCCTGTAGCATAATTCACAAGCGAAGGTTAATTACAATTTTTTCTCTTGTTGTGTAGCGTAAAAAAACACGCCATTGTAACACGCTACAAAGCTAGTAGTTTGTGGCTGCTAGATTCTTTTGCGCAATTTACACCCAGGTTTTAATTAAGCATTGTTTTTCTGCTCTGGTGACTCCAAGAAACCGTGTTTTTCACCGCCAAAAAATAAAATTTTCCTGTAGTATAATTCACAAGCGAAGGTTAATTACAATTTTTTCTCTTGTTGTGTAGCGTAAAAAAACACGCCATTGTAACACGCTACAAAGCTTGTAGTTTTTGGTTGCTCAATTCTTTTGCACAATTTACATTCAAGGGTTAACTAAGTATTTTTCTGTAGTTGTACTCAGTAAAAGAAACTTTCTTTTTCACCGCCACAGAAGAAATTCTGTAGCATAATTCATATCCGAAGGTTAATTAAGCCTGTTTGTGCTTTTACATTCAATAAAATACACAGTTTTTAAATGGCACATACAAGTCAATTTTTCATGGCCATTTGTGTAGCGCAGTTTATGTCCAAGGGTCACCCAAGCTTGTTAGTGGATTCATTTGGAGGCAAATACAGGGTGTGTATTTATCAAATACAGATATCTTCATCAAACAGTGTCTGTACATTTTAGAACAAACAGTATGTCAGACAGAGAGGTGGCAGGCTCTTCACCTGCGAGTGGCAGTGGCACAAACATTTCTAGAGCAGGCCCAGGTCGCAGCACAGCAAGGGGATGTCGCAGCAGGGGTCACTCGGTGAGGCCACAACTTCCGCTGTTATCTAGCGGCCGTGTGTTGTTCAGCAACCCAATGGTTCTTGATTGGTTGACTAGGTCATCCACTTCCTCCCAGATGACATCTGACAACCCCAGCCAAGTATCGGTGGGAACGTCAGACACAACCCGTAGTTGTCATGGCCCGGGAGCGGGTTAGCGGCCCTCACCTGTCCTCAACCCGCCTCTGTCCCATCCGGTTCCCTCAGCCAGAGATCTACTATGTGGTCTGGGCTCAGCGCCACTATATAGCGAGGATGAACAATTTGAGGAGGGCAGTCAGCAGCTACTTGGCAGTGAAGAAATGGGGCCAATATCCCATGCTTCTTGCAGTAGGCGGCAAAGTATAGATGTTGAGAGTGGCATGGGAGGTCATGTTGTGAGGGGTCAGCCTCTGCATACCAAGACCGGTGATGAGGACAGCAGTGACGATGAAACACAAATAGATGATGATGTAGCCGACCGCACTTGGGAGCCGGGTGAAGCAAGGGCTTCATCATCGTCAGGAGAAGAGGGCGTCAGCTTGCGTGTCAGGCAGCTGTGCAGCCAGCAAGTGGGTTGTGTGGCAGTTAGTCAGCAGGGTAGCAGCAGTGTGAGGTCGGGAGCCAAGCGACCACAGGGTAGAAAACCCGCTTTGCAGGTCCAAGAAAGTAGCGGCACAGGGGCTCAGCGAGACAGCAGCGGCAGTAGTAAAATCAGCTACTCGGCGGTGTGGCAGTTCTTTGCTAAGACACCGGAGGAGCCGAATATGGGTATATGTAGAATCTGTGAGCAAAAAGTGAAGCGTGGCCAGGGAGCTAACATTGGCACCACGGCCCTGCGTCAACACATGCAGCGTCACCATCCGGTGGCCTGGGAGAAACGTGGCTCAGATGTGGTGGTCCATCCTGCCGCCGCAGCAGCAGCAGCCAGTGGCACGCATGCCATTGCAGCCAGTCAAGGCTCCACCACCTCTGCAGAAGGTAGCTGTTTCTCTTTGACATCATCTCCCGGTCCAGATGCTCCTGCTCCTCGCTACTCATGGTGTCAGCAGTCGTTCAGCAAGGCGATTGCAAAGAGACAACAGTATGCGTCCAACCATCCTAAGGTGCAGCAGCTGACCGTGCTCCTGTCCAAGTTGTTGGTACTGCAGTCCCTCCCTTTCCAAATGGTGGACTCTGCACCATTCAGAGAACTAATGGCTTGTGCCGAGCTGAGATGGAGAGTTCCAAGCCGTAATTTCTTTTCCAAAAAGGCAGTACCAGCACTTCATAAATATGTAGAACAGAAGGTGGGCCAGTGCTTGAGCTTATCGGTTTGTTCCAAGGTGCACGGCAGTGCGGACGTCTGGAGCTTTAACTACAGTCAGGGCCAGTACATGTTCTTTAAGGCCCACTGGGTGAATGTGCTTCCTGCCCAGGCACACCAACAACTTGGACAGGAGACGCCACTTTCTCCTCCACGTTGTCAAACAGCGGCTCCTGCGCCAATGTCTGCCTCCTCCTCCTCCACCACCACCACCATCTCAGCCTCCACAAGTACTGCTCCATCATACCACATGTGTAGGGCACAGCGGTGTCACGCAGTTCTACACCTGGCTTGCCTCGGCGAACGACGTCACACAGGGGAGGAACTGCTCCGCGTCATGCAGCAAGAAATCGATGTGTGGCTTTCTCCGCGCCAACTGCAAATCGAAACCATGGTGATGGACAAGGGAGGAACATGGTGTCCGCGCTGCACCGAGGAGGGATGGTCCATGAGCCCTGCATGGCGCACATGTTCAATCTGGTTGTGAAAAGGTTCCTGAAGTCTTCCACAGATCTTCAGAAGATTCTGAAAATGGCCAGGAAACTGTGCATGCACTTTATCCATTCGTACAAAGCCAGGAACACCCTCCTCGAGTTGCAGCGGCAGAATGGCCTCCCCTAACACACTCTGATATGCGATGTTTCCACCCGTTGGAATTCCAGCCTGCACATGTTGGACCGACTGTATGAACAGAGAAAGACCATTAACGATTTTTTGATGATCCATGCGGACAGGAGTACTTCCCTGTGTAACTTTGATGTCAGCCAGTGGCAGCTCATGCGTGAAACCTGCCGTTTGTTGAGGCCATTAGAGGAGGCCACGTTATTTGTTAGTCGCCAGGACTACGGGATGAATAACGTCATTCCACTGCTTCATGTCCTGATGCTGAAAAATCTGTCTGAGCAGGGGACTGGAGATGTGGCGACTACATCTCGCGGCCACATGAGTCCGCTGGGAACTGAAATGGAGGAGGAGGAGGAGGAGGACATTGGAGCAGAAGCATTGACTGGTGAAATTAGTGGATTTTCTACCCAGGTGACAAGAGAGGAGGAGCAGGAGCAGCTGGAGTAGGTAGATGGAGATGAGGAAGACGAGGCAGATGACCCGCAAGCACCGTGGCAGTATACAGTGGAGATGGAGGCAGGGAGCCCCTCGGAGTCACTTGTGCAGATGGCCCGAAGCATGCTGATTTGCCGGGCTAGTGACAGCCGAATAGTCAGCATCCGGCAGAGGGATGACTTCTGGCTCTCCACCCTATTGGACCCTCGCTACCGGTCCAAAATGGGAGCCTTTTTCCCAGCTATTGAGAGAGAGGACAAACTCAAATACTATAGGGAAATCCTCCGTAGTCAGTTGGCCGCTGCCTATGTGCGGCATCGTCCCTCCTCTGACAGGTCTGACCGGGGGGGTTCCTCTCCGCTCACTTACTCCTGCCGCGGCTGCGGGGGGCCGGTGGGGGGGGGTAGGAGCAGTGTCAGCTCCATCAGCAGCAACGTAAGTCTGGAGGTCCACTGATGAGCAGCTTCCTTCACCCGCCGAGTGAGGAGGGCAGTCGCCAGCAGCAGCAGCAGCAGCAGCAGCAGCAGCAGGACCTGGAGCAGTCCCTGAACCAACAGGTGGTGGCCTACATGGACAGCACTCTGCCACCCCAGTTAGATGATCCGCTGGACTACTGGGCAGCCAAACTGGATGTGTGGCCGCAACTTGCCGAATTTGCAGTGGAGAAGCTGTCCTGCCTGGCCAGTAGTGTGGCTCAGAGCGGGTGTTCAGTGCGGCGGTGGCCATCGTTACCCCAAGGAGAACCCGCTTGTCCACGGGAAATGTGGAACGACTGACCTTTGTCAAGATGAATCAGGCGTGGATCGGCCAGGATTTCCACACACCAATGCCTTAGGCGTCAGTCTGGGTTCAAACTACCTGCCTCCGCCCCTATTCTGATGCTGCCACGCATCTGCTGACAGTTTCTCCATCTGCCTACCACCATCTTTACCAGGGACTTGTATTGCCACCAACCTCAACAGTCTGTCATTGTGCCTCTGCCTGACCTCATGCTGCTGCTGCCATGCCCTCCACACTGTGTCATTGTGCCACTCTGTGGCCTACTTCTGTTTTGACCCCACCAGAATGTCATTGTGCCAATTCCAGACCTCTTGCTGCTGCTACTGTGACCTCCAATCTCTGTCAGTGATCCACTCTGTGGCCTACTCCTGTTTTTGCCACCTCTAGAATATCATTGTGCCACTGCCTGACCTCCAGCTGCTGCCGTGGCTGCTGCCGTGACCTACACACTGTGTCATTGTCCCACTCTGTGGCCTACTCCTGTTTTTGCCACCTCCAGAATGTCACTGTGCCACTGTCTGACCTCATGCTGCTGCTGCCGTGACCTACACACTGTGTCATTGTGCCACTTTCTGACCTCATGCTGCTGCTGCCGTGCCCTCCACACTGTGTCATTGTGCCACTCTGTGGCCTACTTCGTTTTTGCGACCTCCAGTTTGTCATTGTGCCACGTCCTGACCTCTTGCTGCTGCTACTGTGACCTCCACTCTCTGTCATTGTGCCACTCTGTGGCCTACTCCTGTTTTTTCCACCTCCAGAATGTCATTGTGCCAAAGTCTGACCTCATGCTGCTGCTGCCATGACCTACACTCTGTGTCATTGTGCCACTCTGTGGCCTACTCCTTTTTTTGCCACCTCTAGACTGTCATTGTGCCACTGTCTGACCTCATGCTGCTGCTGCTGTTGATGCCATCAACTCCACACTGTGTCATTGTGCCACTCTTTGGCCTACTCCTGTTTTTGCCACCTCCAGAATGTCATTGCGCCACTCTCTGACCTCATGCTGCTGTGGCTGCCTCCGTCACCTCCACACTCTGTCACTGATTTTGCCACCTGAGCCCTCAGCTTGTTTTTTTCCAGCTGTCGCTGCCATGACTTTATCAGGCTACATTCCCCCTTCAGTTTTTTGGTCAGTTTTGCCCTCTTAAGTGCCCAGGGAATTTTATAGTGAAGCAATTCTAAGAGCGGCGGCAGTCATGTGCGTGTCATACTAAAACACAACATTGTATGAAGACCAAACCAAGCTCCCTCTGCATATTTAAGCATGGCACAATGTTCTACAGCACCCTGCAGGCTCTGTGCAGCCTGGAAATAGCTATTTTTTAACGTGATTCGTCCCAAAGTAATTCGGAACGAAGTTATTTTTGTCGGGAAATTCGCCCATCTCTAGTCACACATTAAACATGTGCGGCAAGTTTTACAAATCTTGAAGGTTAATAATTTGTTTGTCAAACTTGAGAAATGTGTTTTTGGGGTTCATGTGCTAACTTTCCTGGGATATGTTTTGACTCCTAACTCGTTTCATATGGATCCTGGAAAAGTCCAGGCAATTCGGAATTGGTTTCGCCCTTCCTCCCTGAAAGCCTTAGAGCGGTTCCTATGTTTTGCTAATTATTATCGAAAATGTATCTGAAATTTTTCTGTTCTCATACAGCCATTGACTGATCTGACTAAACCGGGGGTTAATATCAGTAATTGGCAACTGGAGGCCTTAGCGGCTTTCGAAAGGTTTAAAAAATGTTTTGTCGCAGTCCCAATGTTGGTTCAAGCTGACCATACCAAACCCTTCGTCGTTGAGGTAAATGCTTCTGAGTTTGGAGCGGGGGCAGTCCTATCTCAGGGATCAGCGGCTCTAATTAATCTACTGCCGTGTACCTTCTTTTCCCGTAAATTCTCACCCGCAGAGAGGAACTATGATGTTGGAAACCGAGAATTGTTGGCTATAAAGGGGGCCTTCAAGGAATGGCGCCACTTCCTCGAGGGTGCCCAACACCAAGTCACGGTCCTAACTGATCATAAGAACCTTACCTTTTTAGAGAGTGCTAAAAGGTTAAACCCCCGTCAGGCACGCTGGCAATTGTTTTTTTACTCGCTTTAACTTTGTCGTCACCTCCAGACCTGGACCTATAAATGTTAAAGCGAACTCATTATCCAGAAGTTTTTGTGCCAGCCACTCTCCTCGGGAAGATCCGGTACCCATTTTACCCAAAGAGACGATTGTCTCAGCCATGTTCTCCGATTTAGCCACTGAGATTAAGACACGCCAGGATATGAGACCTGCTAGTTGTCCTGTGTCGAGAGTCTTTGTCCCCACTCACTTTCGACTACAATTATTAAAGGAATGACAAGATTCTGTATTATCTGGACATCCCGGAGTGTCTGGCACAAAAAGCCTTATCGCTCACAACTACTGGTGGCCTTCATTGTATCGTGATGTGGAGGCCTATGTGACAGCATGTGACAGTTGTGCTCAGGCAAAGGTTCAAAGAACTCATACTTATGGGGACCTTGTCCTCTCCCCATACCCGAGCACCCATGGACCCACATTTCCATGGACTTTATGACCGATCTTCCTACCTCTGAGGGCAAGACGGTCATATGGGTGGTGGTGGACTGCTTCAGTAAGATGTGTCATTTGGTTCCATTAAGGGGGTTGCTATCGTCCAAGAAGCTCGCTGAGCTTTTCATCAAACATATCGTGAAACTGCATGGGTTATCCGAGATCATTGTTTCTGATAGAGGGGTCCAAATTGTTTCCCGTTTCTGGAGATCTCTCTGTAAGGCTCTGGGTATCACCCTATCCTTCTCCTCAGCGTTCCACCCTTAAACTAATGGGCAGACAGAGAGGAAGAACCAAACTGTTACATAAAAGCTTTGTTGTTTTGTCTCTGATCAGCAGGCGATTGGGTTAAGTACTTACCTTTAGTGCATTCGCGATTAACAATCAGGAAAATTGTTCGTCTGGGGTCTTTCCTTTTTTCTGCAATTATGGTTTTCACCCAAGACATGCATCTTTATTTAGCTCTACTTCTGAGCACAATGGTATGGATGTTATCGTTAAAGATCTGCGCACAGTCTGGGCCCAAGTTCAGAAGAACTTGGTCAACACCCAAAGCATCCAAAAAAGGAAAGGGGACAAGAGGTGTCTTTGCTCCGGAAGGTTTTCTGTGGGAGATAAGATTTAGTTGTCCACCCGATATCTCCGTCTAAAGGTGCCTTCTGCTAAATAACCTCCACGATTTGTGGGCCCTTACGTGGTACAAGAAGTGGTTAACCCGGTGGCATACCGTCTTAAGTTACCTCCTTGCCTCCGGGTTCATGATGTCTTTCACCGGTCTCTATTGAAGAGATACTTACCGTCTCTTCCTTCGCCTTCAAATCCCCTCCTCCCGTTAGCGTTGAAGGTGAATAGGAGTACGAAGTTTCACGTATCCTAGACTCTCGGTGGGTGCAGAAATCCTTACAGTACCTGGTCCACTGGAAAGAATATGGTCCGGAGGAGAGGTCGTGGGCTCTGGCCAGATTCATCCACGCCGAATCTCTGATCAGGGAATTTCACGACTCTCATCCGGACAAACCCAAACCAGGGAAGGGAACAGTGGCCTTTCGTAAAAGGGGGGGGGTACTGTCACAGCACGCGTTTCTGCCGTGGAGCAGCAAGGCGCTGCAGGGATTAATCCTCTGGCCAGGCGAAACACACAGGGAGAAGCTGGGCTGATGAACCTCGGCGGGAAAACTCCGTTGCTAATCAGGTCAGAGGGTTTGTCGCACTGCCAATAGGAGGGCCTGGAGGCTGCACCAATCGGCTGCTGGGGCGGGGTCTGGACGCCTCATTTAAACCTGCTCACTCTTGTCTGTAGTTGCCTGAGAAAGGTTATCCGTCGCGTTTCCCCAGTTTTCTTGTTACTTGTATACTTCTGTTCACTCGACCTCGGCTTGCTCCTCGACTTCGTTTCTGTCTGCTGATTTTGTACCATGTTACCTCCTGTGCTTGACCCTCGACTTGCTTCCTGTTATTCTTCTGGTTCTCGATTTGTGGCTTTGGCATACCCGCACCGTTATTGACCCGGACTGTCTGACTCTGCGTTCCCCTGACGGCCTTGCACGTAGCAGTGTAGGGTTTGTTGCCCAGTTGGGGTCTGTTACTTAGGGCAGCCCGCCAAGTAGGCAGGGACAGTGGGGTGGCAGTCAGGGCCCACTGCAGCTCCTCTGACATGAAACAGCAGCTGTGGGTTTTAGCTCGGTTGCTTATGAAAATGGGTGGAAACCACTATGTTTATTAATATGTATTTTACTATGGCTGCCTATGAGAAATGGGGGGAGGGGATCACACAATGTGTGTATATATGCATGTATATATTATATATACACACACACAGAAAGATACATATGCATGTTTCTCACTATCTGACATGAAATTCAAATAAACCTTACCCGTTTTAGGTCAATTAGGATTACCAAAATTATTTATATTAGTCAAATGCCAGAATAATTAGAGAGAGAATTTTTAAGGCATTTTTAGCACTTTCTGCAAAGTCAAAATTTACATACACTAGTATTACAATGCCTTTAAACAATTTGGGACAGCCATAAGACGATGTCTTGTCTTTGGAAGTTTGAGATAGGTTTATTGGCAACATCTGAGTTAATTAAAGACACACCTGTGGATGTATTTTTCTCGCACACCAGAAACACACTGATGTGTGCAACATTATAGGAAAGTCTAAAGAGATCAACCAAGATATCAGAAAGAGAAGTGTGGATCATCCTTGGGTGCAAGGTGCAATTTCCGGATACCTGAAGGTGCCTTGTTCAACTATGTAAACAATTATACGCAAGTACAAAAAAAAATGGGAATGTCCAGCCATCATACCGCTCAGGAAGAAGATGGGTTCTGTGTCTCAGTGATGAACATGCTTTGGTCCAACATGTGCATAGCAACCCAAGAACAAAAGTAATAAACCTTGTGAAGATGCTGGTGGAAGCTGGTAAGATTGTGTCATTGTCCACAGTGAAACAAGTACTGTATCAACATGGGCTGAAAGGCCACTCTGCCTGGAAGAAGCCACTACTCCAAAAGAAACATACAAAAGCCAGATTAATGTTTGCAAATGTACACAGGAACAAAGGCCTACATACATTTTTGGAGACATGTCCTGTGATCTGGCGATACTAAATTTGAAAGGTTTGGGCATAAGGACCATCGTTATGTTTGGAGGAAAAAGGGAGAAGCATGGAAGCCTAAGAACACCACCCCAACTGTGAAACACGGAGTTGGCACCATTATGTTATGGGGTTGTTTTTCTGCAGGAGGGACTGGTGCACTTCATAAAATAGATGTCATCATGAGGAAAGAAGATTGTGGCAATACTGAAGCAATATCTCAGGACATCAGTCAGGGAGTTAAAGCTTGGGCAGTAATGGGTCTTCCAAATGAACAATGACCCAAAAGCATACTACCGAACTGGTTTTAAAGTGGCTTATGGATAAACATGTCAATGTTTTGGAGTGGCCATCACAAAGCCCTGATCTCATTCCTATTGAAAATTTATGGACAAAGCTGAAAAGGCAGGTACAAGCAAGGCGACCTACAAACATGGATCAGTTACATCAGTTCTGTCAGGAGCGATGGGCCAAAATTCTTACCAACTATTGCGAGAAACTTGTGCAAGGAAAATGTTTGACCCAAATCATAAAGTTTAAGGGCAATGCTAGCAAATACTAATGAAATGTATGTAAACTGAATTTTGACTTTGCAGAAAGTAATAAAAATGCCTTAAAAATTCTCTCTCTCTCATTATTCTGACATTTGGCAAATATAAATAATTTTGTAATCCTAATTGACCTAAAAACGGTTAAGCTTTAGTTCATTTCATGCCAGATAGTGAGAGTACCATGCATATGTGTCTTTTTATGTAGTGTATGTAAACTTCTGGTTTCAACTGTGTAAAATTTTTATATATATGAATATATATATATATATATATATATAATTATATATATAATATATATATATATATATATAATATATATATATATATATATATATATATATCTATACATATATATATAGTAGAGAAAGCAAAATGGTGGAACCGGCGCACATGTATGTCCAAAAATGCAACTGATGCAGGCAGGAAAATCCAGAAGATTATTTTATTCTTCTAAAAAGCCTAGGACGCTAACTTCAGCCAATCTAAAACAATTTAAAAACAAGTAAAAATGCTTATCTAGCGCTTCCTCAGGGGTGAATGATAGACAGTATCTATTCCAAACATTATAAAGGTACAAAGTACAGGTAATAGGTTAGATGTTACATCAATCAAACTGAATAAGATGATCTGATTGGTGTGTTGGGTTGTCCATCACACATCCGCCTCATTACGAAACAGATAGAAATGAGACAGGATGGAACATGGTCCTAAGTGCCGGTGATTTACATTTTAAGGGATACATCCCGATATGGATCTCTCTATTTCTCTCTGTTTCTATAGTTAATTACATATAATTTTCTTTCTTTTATTGATGCTTTTGTCTAATAATATCTCCTAAATTCAAGGTGAGACTTTAGTGTGGTTTTGAACAATAATTTAAGACTTATTTATGTTTACATATATTCATTTTTTCAATATGTGCCAAATGTAAAAATCTCAAAATATTCTAATAAAATGTTATGTGTTCTCTTGTCACTATGAAATTATTTATAAATTAATTATACATTTGTGAAATGGTGATCTAAACAATGATTTTAGATTAATTTATGTTTACATACATCAAATTTTTCAATAAATGCCAATGCAAAAAAATCTTGAGATAATCTAATAAAGTGCCATGTTCTTTTATCACTATAGAATCTTTCTACATTTGTGAAATAATGGTCTTTGGAGTACTAAATATGTCCAATTATATACATTTTAAAACCAGCTTAAAGTAATCTATTTCTATGGATAGTTGCAATTAGTTCTCTTTCTTTTTTTCAGCACATTACACTCTCTATTTTATATCTAGTTCAAAATAGAACCCTAATATAATTTCGAACTCTATTTTATAGCTTATTTAGTTTTTCAGTGTATGCTAATGTAAAAATATGAAAAAATACTGTATACCTACTTAACATTATAAACTCTTTATATAATATTTCTACACTTATGAAATAGTGATCTTGGACAATAATTTAGGACTGATTTCTGTTGGCATACATTTAATTTTTCAATATATGCTGGTGCAAAAAATCCCTAAATGATCTAGTGAAGTGCCATTACACTCTCTATTTTCTATCAAGTTCAAGGTAAGACTCAAATGCGATGTTAGACTATATTTTATAGCTTATTTGGGTACGTGTACGTTTAAATTTTCGATATATGCTAAAGTAAAAATTATAAAAATAATCCCATAGATTGCTATGTGCCTACTTCATATTGTATGCTCATTATATATTAGTGAAATAGTTATCTCTAAAGTATTGGTAATATACAATTATGCATATAATTATGTTTATTATAAAACCATCTTAGTGATTATATGCTGTGTAATTATTATTTTGTTTAGAATAAAATCTTTCCTTCTTTCTGTTGAGTACTGATTTTATTTAATATGGGAAAAATATATATGAATAAAAACATTTTAGGCTAATAGTAATACGAATTTAAGTGGTTTCCTACCCACTTAACGGATTAATTCTATAGCTTCATTTAGCCCACGGGGATCAGAGATGGGCGAATTTCTCAAAAATTCGGTTCGGTCACTTCGACGAATTTTCCGACAAAAATTACTTCGTCCCGAATTACTTCGGCACGAATTGCTTTAAAAAACGGCTATTTCCAGGCTGCACAGAGCCTGCAGGGTTCTGTAGAACGTTGTGCCATGCTTAACTATGCAGAGGGAGCTTGGTTTGGTCTTCATACAATGTTGTGTTTTAGTATGACACGCAGATGATGCCGGCCACTCTTTGAATCGCTTCACAAATAAAATTCCTGGCAAATTAAGAGGGCAAAACTGACCAAAAAACTCAGCGGGAATGTAGCCTGATAAAGTCATGCCAGAGAAAAGGCTGGAAAAAAACAAGCTGAGGGGTCAGTGGCAACATCAGTGACAGAGTGTGGAGGGGGACGGCGGCAGCCACAGCAGCATGAGGTCAGACAGTGGCACAATGACATTCTGGAGGTGGCAAAAAAAGAGTAGGCCAAAGAGTGGCACAATGACACGTGTGTAGATCACGGCAGCAGCCCAGCAGCAGCATGAGGTCAGACAGTGGCAAAATGACACAGTTGTAGGGCACGGGAGCAGCAGCATGAGGTTTTAAAAGTGGCACAATGACATCTGGAGGTGACAAACAGTAGTAGGCCACATAGTGGCACAATGACAGAGAGTGGAGGGGAGGTTGGCAGCAGCATGAGTCAGACAGTGGCACAAGACATTCTGGAGGTGGCAAAAACCGTAGTATGCCACAAAGTGGCACTATGACAGAGAGTGGAGGTGACGGCGGCAGCAGCATAGGTCTGACAGTGGCACAAAAGACATTCTGGAGGTGGCAAAAAAAAGGAGTAGGCCAAAGAGTGGCACAATGACACAGTGTGAGTTTGACGGCATCAACAGCAGCAGCAGCATGAGGTCAGACAGTGGCACAATGACATTCTAAGGTGGCAAAAAAGTAGTAGGCCACATAGTGGCACAATGACAGAGAGTGGAGGTGAAGGCGGCAGCAGCATGAGGTCAGACTTTGGCAAAATGACATTCTGGAGTGGCAAAAAAAGTAGTCGGCCACAGAGTGGCATAATGACTGAGAAAGGAGGTCACGGCAGGAGCAGCATAAGGTCAGGCAGTGGCACGATGACATTCTGGAGGTGGCAAAATCTGGAGAAGGCCCACAGAGTGGCAAAAATGACAGAGAGTGGAGGTGACTGCGGCAGGGCAACAGCATGAGGTCAGAGAGTGGCACAATGACACAGTGTGGGTGTCACGGCACCAGCAACAGCAGCACAGCATGAGGTCAGAGAGTGGCACAATGAGAGTGTGGAGGTGGGTGGCAATACCCGTCCCTGGTAAAGATGGTTGGTGGCAGATGGAGAAACTGTCAGCAGATGTGTGGCATCAGGCGGGTGGCTGCATCAGAATAGTGGCTGAGGCAGGTAGTTTGAACCCAGACTCATTTCTCACAGTTTGGGTGAGGCGTCATGGCTGATGAAGTCTGACGCCTAAGGCATTGGTGTGTGGAAATCCTGGCCGATCCACGCCTGATTCATCTTGACAAAGGTCAGTTGTTGCACATTTCCCGTGAACAAGCGGGTTCTCCTTGGGGTAACGATGGCCCCCGCCGCACTGAACACCCACTCTGATGCCACACTACTGGCCGGCAGGACAGCTTCTCCACTGCAAACTCGGCAAGTTGCGGCCACACATCCACTTTGGCTGCCGAGTAGTCCAGCGGATCTTCTAACTGGGGTGGCAGAGTGCTGTCCAAGTAGGCCACCACCTGTTGGTTCAGGGTCTGCTCCAGGTCCTGATGCTGCTGGCGACTGCCCTCCTCACTAGGCGGGTGAAGGAAGCTGCTCATCAGTGACTCCAGACTTAGGTTGCTGCTGATGGAGCTGTTACTGCTCCTACCCCCCCACCTTCCCCCAGCAGCCGCGGCAGTAGTACGTGATCTCTGAAGAACCTCCCAGTCAGACCGGTCAGAGGAGGGACGATGCCGCACATAGGCAGCGGCCAACTGACTATGGAGGATTTCCCTATAGTTTTTGAGTTTGTCCTCCCTCTCAATAGCTGGGAATAAGGCTCCCATTTTGGACCGGTAGCGAGGGTCCAATAGGGTGGAGAGCCAGAGGTCATCCCTCTGCCGGATGGTGACTATTCTGCTGTCACTAGCCAGGCAAATCAGCATGCTGCGGGCCATCTGCACAAGTGACTCCAAGGGCCTCCCTGCCTCCATCTCCACTGTATACTGCCACGGTGCTTGCGGGTCATCTGCCTCATCTTCTTCATCTCCATCTACCTCCTCCAGCTGCTCCTGCTCTCTTGTCACCTGGGTAGAAAATCCACTTATTTCACCAGACAATGCTTATTCTCCAATGTCTTCCTCCTCCTTCTCCTCCTCCTCCTCCATTTCAGTCCCCACCGGACTCATGTGGCCGCGATATGTAGTCGCCACGTCTCCAGTCCCATGCCCAGACAGATTTTTCAGCATCTGTTCCAGGACATGAAGCAGTGGAATGACGTTATTCATCCCGTAGTCCTGCCGACTGACAAATAACGTCGCCTCCTCAATTGGCCTCAACAAACGGCAGGTGTCACGCATGAGCTGCCACTCAAAGTTGCACAGGGGAGTACTCCTGTCCGCCTGGATCATCAAATCGTTAATGGCCTTTCTCTGTTCATGCAGTCGGTCCAACATGTGCAGGCTGGAATTCCAACGGGTGGAAACATCGCATATCAGAATGTGTTGGGGGAGGCCGTTCTGCCACTGCAACTCGAGGAGGGTGTTCCTGTCTTTGTAGGAATGGATGAAGTGCATGCACAGATTCCTTTCAATTTTCAGAATCTTTTGAAGATCGGTGGAAGACTTCAGGAACCTTTTCACAACCAGATTGAACACGTGCGCCATGCATGGACCATCCCTCCTCGGTGCAGCGCGGACACCATGTTCCTCCCATTGTCTGTCACCATGGTTCCGATTTGCAGTTGGCGTGGAGAAAGCCACACATCGATTTCTTGCTGCATGACGCGGAGCAGTTCCTCCCCTGTGTGACTTCGTTCGCCGAGGCAAGCCAGGTGTAGAACTTCGTGACACCGCTGTGCCCTACACATGTGGTATGATGGAGCAGTACTTGTGGAGGCTGAGATGGTGGTGGGCGATGCTGCTGCTGTTGCTGCGGCGGCAGGATGGACCACCACATCTGAGCCACGTTTCTCCTAGGCCACCGGATGGTGACGCTGCATGTGTTGACGCAGGGCCGTAGTGCCAACATTAGATTCCTGGCTACGCTTCACTTTCTGGCTACAGATTCTACATATACCCATATTCGGCTCCTCCGGTGTCTTAGCAAAGAACTGCCACACCGCCGAGTATCGGATTTTAACGCCAACGCTCCGCACTGAGTGACTACTGCCGCCGCTGCCTCGCTGAGCCCCTGTGCCGCTACTTTCTTGGACCTGCGAAGCGGGTTTTTTACCCCGTGGCCGCTTGGCTCCCAACCTCACACTGCTGCTATCCTGCTTTCTCAAGGCCACACAACCCACTTGCTGGCTGCACCGCTGCCTGACGCGCAAGCTGACGCCCTCTTCTCCTGACGATGATGAAGCCCCTTTCTTCACCCGGCTCCCAAGTGCGATCGGCTACATCATAATCTATTTGTGTTTCATCGTCACTGCTGTCCTCATCACCAGTCTTGGAATGCAGAGGCTGACCCCTCACAACATGACCTCCCATGCCACTCTCAACATCTATACTCTGCCGCCTAGTGCAAGAAGCAGGGGATATTGGCCCATTTCTTCGCTGCCAAGTAGCTGCTGACTGCCCTCCTCAAATTGTTCATCCTCGCTATATAGTGGTGCTGAGCCCAGACCACATAGTAGATCTCTGGCTGAGGGAACCGGATGGGACAGATGCGGGTTGAGGACAGGTGAGGGCCGCTGAACCGCTCCCGGGCCATGCCAACTAAGGGTTGTGTCTGACGTTCCCACCGACTCTTGGCTGGGGTTGTCAGATGTCATCTGGGAGGAAGTGGATGACCTAGTCAACTAATCAAGAACCATTGGGTTGCTGAACAACACACGGCTGCTAGATGACATCGGCAGTTGTGGCCTCACTGAGTGACCCCTGCTGCGACGTCCCTTTGCTGTGCTGCGACCTGGGCCTGGAATGTTTGTTCCTCTGCCACTCGCAGGTGAAGAGCCTGCTACCTCTCTGTCTGACATACTGTTTGTTCTAAAATGTACAGACACTGTTTGATGAAGATATCTGTATATGATAAATACACACCCTGTTTTTGACTCCAAATGAACCCAGTAACAAGCTTGGGTAACCCTTGGATATAAATTGCGCTCCACAAATGAGCAGGAAAAATTGACTTGTATGTGCCGTTTAAAAACTCTGTGTATTTTACTGAATGTAAAAGCACAAACAGGCTTAATTAACCTTCGGATATGAATTATGCTACAGAATATCTTCTGTGGTGGTGAAAAAGAAAGTTTCTTTTACTGAGTACAACTGCAGAAAAATACTTAGTTAACCCCTGGATGTAAATTGTGCCAAACAATTGAGCAACCACAAACTACTAGCTTTGTAGCGTGTTACAATGGCGTGTTTTTTTACGCTACACAACAAGAGAAAAAATTGTAATTAACCTTCGCACTTGAATTATGCTACAGGAAAAATGTATTTTTTGGCGGTGAAAGACGGTTTATTTTAGTCACCACAGCAGCAGAACAACGTTTAATTAACCCCTGGATGTAAATTGCGCAAAAGAATTGAGCAGCCAAAAATGAAGTGGTATTTGTATTGTAAAAACGCTGTTTCTTTAAATGAATACAACAGGAACAGGCTTAAATCCCCCTTGGATATTCAATGTGCTGTGAGCAGATAGCATTAAAATGTATATGCAGCTGCACTGGATGCACACTGGACTTCAGATCCAATACCCCACAAAATCAGAAATAGAACGTTAAGAGAAGCAGTCTCTGAGACAAGCTGAGACACCCCCCAAAAATCGCTGTATAAAAATCAGTTCTTCAGTAAGAGCTATTACAAGCAGCCGCGGCAACACCTTCCCAAATCAGTACAGTGAGAGGAATGTGAGCTGCCAGCGTCGCGCCCGGGCTTATATAGTGCGGTGACGTCACAGAATCCCGCCGGTCTCTGATTGGCTTCATCTCTGCACATGTCATGCAGGCTATGCCCTTCTTCCTCCCAGAGTGCTTTGCCCCATGTAACGCCATGTGCTCGCAGCCATTTTATCAATCAAAAGCACACTTCGTTCCCCCGAAGTACCCCAAACTTCGACTTCGTTCACAACCAAAGTTTTCCTGAAATTCTAAACGACTTTCACTTCGTTAGAATCAATTCGCCCATCTCTAACGGGGATGTAAGATACCCAGCTTATATATTCAATACATCTATTTTTTCCTTAGTAATTGGAATTTATTTGGGCTTCTTGAGGATTTCTCTGATTTTAGTCTGGGACGAATTGTATTGCCCTTATAAGGGCATATTTTATTTTAAACTTCACTACTGGAGCTTTTTTCTTTATTACCAGAAGTGAACTCTAAAATAAAATATGCCCTAATAACGCAATACAATTCGTCCCAGACTAAAATCAGAGAAATCCTCAAGAAGTATTGGTATATCATTAAAAAAGATCCATACCTTGGCCCAATTACTCCCAAAGCCCCTAACCTTATCTTCAAAAGAGAACCAAACTTGAAGAATTTAATTGCACCCAGTAGAACCAAAAACACAATAGAAAAACATACTAAACTTTCCCCTGCAAAGAGGGCCGGCAGCTTCCCTTGTAACATGACAAGATGTATGTGCTATAAAAGTATACGAGAAACAGACCAAATTACTCAAATAATAACTTCTCACTAAAATACCATTTGAATTGTATGAGTACCTTTGTTACATATGTCTTGGACTGTATATGCCGCAAACAGTATGTGGGCAGAACTACCTGCCCACTCCATATAAGACTGAACGGCCAGCGAGCGTGTATTAAAAGAGGGGACATAAAGCAAAGTGTAGCGAAGCACTGTAAGGAGCCACACAACCAAAATTTTGATGTACTAAAACTTACAGACGTGGACACTGTACCAGAACATAGCCCAAATAAATTCCAATTACTAAGGAAAAAAGAGATGTATTGGATTTATAAGCTGGGTACCTTATATCCCCGTGGGCTAAATGAAGCGATGGAATTAATCTGTTAAGTGGGTAGGAAAACACTTAAATTCGTATTACTATTAGCCTAAAATCTTTTTATTTGTATTTTTTTTCCCATATTAAATAAAATCAGTACTCAACAGAAAGAAGGAAAGATTTTATTCTAAACAAAAGAATAAATACACAGCATATAATCATTAAAATAGTTTTATAATAGACATAAATGTATGCATAATTGGATATTACCAATACTTTAGAGATAACTATTTCACTAATATATAATGAGCATACAATTTGAAGTACGTACATAGCACTCTATGGGATTTTTTTTATAATTATTTACATTAGCATATATCGAAAATTTAAACGTACACGGACACCAATAAGCTTTAAAATATAGTCTAAAATCATATTTGAGTCTTACCTTGAACTTGATAGAAAATAGAGAGTGTAATGGCACTTCACTAGATTATTTAGGGATTTTTTACACCGGTATATACTGAATTTTTTTTTTACACCGGCATATACTAAAATTTGATGTATGTAAACATAAATTAGTCTAAAATCATTGCTTAGATCACCATTTCACAAATGTATTATTAATTTATAAATAATTTCATAGTGACAAGAGAACACATAACATTTTATTAGAATATTTTGATATTTTTACATTTGGCACATATATGAAAAATGAGAATGTATGTAAACATAAATAAGTCTTAAATTATTGTTCAAAGCCATACTAAATGTCTCACCTTGAATTTAGGAGATATTATTAGACAAAAGCATCAATAAAAGAAAGAAAATTATATGTAATTAACTATAGAAACAGAGAGAAATAGAGAGATCCATATCGGGATGTATCCTTTAAAATGTAAATCACCGGCACTTAGGACCATGTTCCATCCTGTCTCATTTCTATCTGTTTCGTAATGAGGAGAATGTGTGATGGACAACCCAACACACCAATCAGATCATCTTATTCAGTTTGATTAATGTAACATCTAACCTATTACCTGTACTTTGTACCTTTATAATGTTTGGAATAGATACTGTATATCATTCACCCCTGAGGAAGCGCTAGATAAGCGTGAAACACGTCGGATTTTTACTTGTTTTTAAATTGTTTTAGATTGGCTGAGGTTAGCGCCCTAGCCTTTTTAGAATAATAAAATAATCTTCTGGATTTTCCTGCTTGCATCAGTGGCATTTTTGGACATATATGTGCGCCGGTTCCACCATTTTGCTTTCTCTACTGTTTACTTGGCGGTACAACTGCTTGCGGAAACATCGCAGCCGTATACAAGGGCTATGGCTACAATAAAAGCCCTTATGTTATATAGATTTTGCCTCTACACTAAGAAGTGCAACTCAAACAGGTGAGTAGATTAAAATACTCACTTCCATAAGATACGATACAATATTCACTTCTATAGATAGATAGATAGATAGATAGATAGATAGATAGATAGATAGATAGATAGATAGATAGATAGATTTACACATACACACATATTCTGTGAACCCCCATCTTTCATAACCAGCCATTGTAAAACCAACAGTTGCAGGCTGATACCATCAGAATGGAATGTTGGGAATGTTGGGCCCTTCCTATCTTAAAATACCAGCCCATATTTAATGGTCTTCGTCCTAAGGTAACCTGGATCTTCCTTCGGTACTGGGTTAATAGTGAAGAGAGGTTAGGTTTCGCCTTGGGATGACGAAGAACAAAGTTGGCTGGCAGCAAGCCCCAGTGTTGGTAATGGAGAGGCATCTGTCAGACGCCTCCATTACTAACACTGGAATAAAATAATAAAAAAAAACACAAGTGACCCCCCACCAGTGATGTCAGGGAAGTATCTTGTGATGCTTTCATGGCACCACTGCCAAAGAAATCTTTCAGCACTGGCAAGAGTCCAAGAGAGTCAGCAGGTATGTTCTCCCTTTTTGCACATCCCAGGGACATGAAAATAGTTAAAACAACAGCACTGACTCAGGGATTCAGGACATGGTTTATGCCTTAGAAAATACAATGGCACAGGTAGCGAGATGATGTCTTATACATACATACATACATCACCAGCCCTGCACTGCTTACCCACATAAGTAGTCATGGGGTAGGTAACCCCTCCCATATCTTCTTTTTCCCACTTTAACGTCCCTCCCATAAACCTCTATCCCCCCACTCCCACTCTAACCCCCTCATTCTGAATACCCTCTCTTCCATTTAAACCCCCACTCTAACCTCCCACCCCTCTCTAACCTCTTTTACCAATTTACCCCTCCTTCTAATCCTTTCCTTGGCCCTCGTCCCCCTGTCCTGGAAAGTTGCAGACAGCCTGTCTTCTTCAGTGGTAATCAGTGCTCTGCTTAAATGAGGGGGCAGAGCATCACTGCTCCTCCCTTGCCTCCCAATTATGCATTAGGATTAGAGATGGGCGAATTTCTCAAAAATTCGATTCGGTGACTTCGCCAAATTTTCCGACAAAATTTCTTTTGGTCCAAATTGCTTCGGGACGAATCGCATTCAAAACAGCTATTTCCATGCTTCATAGAGCCTGCAGGGTGCTGTAGAACGTTGTGCCAGGCTTAAATATGCAGAGGGAGCGTGGTTTGGTCTTCATTCAATGTTGTGTTTTAGTATGACACGCAGATGACTGCCGCCGCTCTTAGAATCGCTTCACTATAAAATTCCTTGGGCACTTAAGAGGGCAAAACTGACCAAAAAACTGATGCGGGAAAGTAGCCTGATGAAGTCATGGCAGCAAAAGCTGGAAAAAAACAAGCTGAGAGCTCAGTTGGCAACATCCGGTACAGAGTGTGGAGGTGACGGCAGCAGCCACAGCAGCATGAGGTCAGACAGTGGCACAATGACATACTGGAGGTGGAAAAAAAAGAGTAGGCCAAAGAGTGGGACAATGACAAGTGAGGGGGTTACGGCAGAAACCACAGCAGCAGCATGAGTCCAGACAGTGGCACAAGGACATTCTGGAGGTGGCAAAACAAGTAGTAGGCCACAGAGTGGCACAATGACAGAGTGTAGAGGGCACAGTAGCAGCCACAGCAGCAGCATGAGGTCAGACAGTGGCACAATGACATTCTGGAGGTGGCAAAACAGTAGTAGGCCACAGAGTGGCACAATGACAGAGAGTGGAGGGGACGGCAGCAGCAGCATGAAGGTCAGAGAGTGGCACAATGACACAGTGTGGAGGGCACGGCAACAGCCACAGCAGCACCATGAGGTCAGACATGGGCCAAAGACATTATAGAGGGGGAAAAACTAGAGGCCACAGAGGCACAATGACAGAGAGCGGAGGTACCAGCAGCAGCTGGGTCAAGAGGGGCACAATGACAGGGTGTGGAGGTGACGCGGCACCCCACACACGATGAGGTCAGACGGGGCCAAGGAATTTTTTGGGGGGCAAAACGTAGTAGGCCACAGAGTGGCACAATGACACAGTTAGGGGGCACGCAAGCCACAGCAGCGCAGAGGCAGACAGTGGCACAGACATTCTGGAGGGGGCAAAACAGTTTGGGCCACAGAGTGGCACAATGAAGAGAGTGGGGGGGGAAGCAGCAGCACATGAGGTCAGGGGTGGCAAAATGACACAGTGTGGGGGGGGCACGGCAACAGCCACAGAGCACCATGAGGCAACAGTGGCACAATGACATTTAGAGGTGGCAAAACAGTATGGGCCACAGAGGGGCACAATACAGAGAGCGGGGGGTGACAGCAGCAGCAGCAGGGGTCAAGAGGGCACAATGACAGGGTGTGGGGGTGACGGCGGCGCCACAGAGCATGAGGTCACAGAGGGCACAATGACATTTGAGGTGGCAAAAACGGGAGTAGGCCACAGATGGAACAATGACTCAGGGGGGAGGGCCCAGAGATGTGGGGGGGGGGAAATTTCCCTCCCTGGGAAAATATTGGTGGGGTGGAGAAACTGGCACAGATGTTGGCATCAGGCATGTGGCGGCACAAATAGGGGGGCAGGTAGTTTGAAAACCCGACTCATTTTTCACGTTTGGGGGAGCTCATGGCTGATTATCTTTGTCTAAGGCATGGGTGTGGGAAAACCTGGCCGATCCACCCTGATTCATCTTGCAAAGGTCAGTCGTTCCACATTTCCCGTGAAAAAACGGGTTTTTCCCTTGGGGGAAAAGATGGGCCCCGCCGCACTGGACACCCACTCTGATGCCACACTATGGCCGGCAGGACAGCTTTTCCCCCTGCAAACTCGACAATTGCGGCCACACATCCAGTTTGGCTGCCCCTTTTCCAAGGATCTTCTAACGGGGTGGCAGAGTGCTGTCCAAGAGGGGCCCCCACCGTTGGTTTAGGGTTGCTCCAGGTCCCCTGCGCTGCTGGCACTGCCCTCCTCACTAGGGGGGTGAAGGAAGCTCTCATCAGTGACCCAGACTTAGGGTTTCTGATATAGTGGGGCTGCCCTATCCCCCCACCTTCCACCCGCAGCCCCGGGGTAGTACGTGACGCTGAGAACCTCCCCTCAACCTTCAGAGGAGGGACGAGCCACACTAGGGAGCGGCCAAAAATGACTACGGAGGATTTTTTCATAGTATTTGATTTTTTCCTCCCCCCAAGTGGGAAAAAAGGCTCCCATTTTGGACCGGTAGCGAGGGTCCAATAGGGTGGAGAGCCAGAAGTCATCCCTCTGCCGGATGGTGACTATTCGGCTGTCACTAGCCAGGCAAATCAGCATGCTGCAGGCGTTCTGCACAAGTGACTCCGAGGGGCTCCCTGCCTCCATCTCCACTGTATACTGCCACGGTGCTTGCGCGTCATCTGCCCCATCTTCCTCATCTCCATCTACCTCCTTCAGCTGTTCCTGCTCCTCCTCTCTTGTCACCTGGGTAGAAAATCCACTCATTTCACCAGACAATGCTTCTGCTCCAATGTCCTCCTCCTCCTCCAGTTCAGTCCCCACTGGACTCATGTGGCCGCGAGATGTGGTCGCCACGTCTCCAGTCCCCTGCCCAGACAGATTTTTCAGCATCTGTTCCAGGACATGAAGCAGTGGAATGACGTTATTCATCCCGTAGTCCTGGCGACTGACAAATAACGTTGCCTCCTCGAATGGCCTCAACAAACGGCAGGTGTCACGCATGAGCTGCCACTGGCTGACATCAAAGTTACACAGTGGGAGTACTCCTGTCCGCCTGGATCATCAAAAATCGTTAATGGCCTTTCTCTATTCATACAGTCGGTCCAACATGTGCAGGCTGGAATTCCAACGGGTGGAAACATCGCATATCATAGTGTGCTGCGGGAGGCCGTTCTGCCGCTACAACTCGAGGAGGGTGTTCCTGGCTTTGTAGGAATGGATGAAGTGCATGCACAGTTTCCTGGCCATTTTCAGAATCTTCTGAAGATCGAGGAAGACTTCAGGAACCTTTTCACAACCAGATCGAACACATGCGCCATGCAGGGCACATGGACCATCCCTCCTCGGTGCAGCACAAACACAATGTTACTCCCATTGTCCGTCACCATGGTTCCGATTTGCAGTTGGTGCGAAGAAAGCCACACATCGAATTCTTGCTGCATGACGCGGAGCAGTTCCTCCTCTGTATGACTTCGTTCGCCGAGGCAAGCCAGGTGTAGAACTGCGTGACACCGCTCTGCCCTACACATGTGGTATGATGGAGCAGTACTTGTGGAGGCTGAGATGATGGTGGTGGTGGAGGAGGAGCAGGCAGACATTGGCGCAGGAGCCGCAGTTTGACAACGTGGAGGAGAAAGTGGCGTCTCCTGTACAAGTTGTTGGTGTGCCTGGGCAGGAAGCACATTCACCCAGTGGGCCGTAAAGGACATGTACTGGCCCTGACCGTAGTTACAGCTCCAGACGTCCGCGCTGCCGTGCACCTCGGAACAAACTGATAAGCTCAAGGACTGGCCCACCTTCTGTTCTACATATTTATGAAGTGCTGGTACTGCCTTTTTGGAAAATAAATTACGGCTGGAACTCTCCATCTCGGCTCGGCACAAGCCATTAGTTCTCTGAACGGTGCAGAGTCCACCATTTGGAAAGGGAGGGACTGCAGTACCAACAACTTGGACAGGAGCACGGTCAGCTTCTGCACCTTAGGATGGTTGGACGCATACTGTTATCTCTTTGCAATCGCCTCGCTGAACGACTGCTGGCACCATGAGTAGAGAGGAGCAGGAGCATCTGGACCGGGAGATGATGTCAAAGAGAAACAGCTCCCTTCTGCAGAGGTGGTGGAGCCTTGACAGGCTGCAATGGCATGCGTGCCACTGGGCGCTGCTGCTGCTGTTGCTGCGGCGGCAGGATGGACCACCACATCTGAGCCACGTTTCTCCCAGGCGACCGGATGGTGACGCTGCATGTGTTGACCCAGGGCCATAGTTCCAACGTTAGCTCCCTGGCCACGCTTCACTTTCTGCCCACAGATTCTACATATACCCATATTCGGCTCCTCCGGTGTCTTATCTAAGAACTACCACACCGCCGAGTATATGATTTTACCGCCAACGCTCCGCACTGAGTGACTACTACCGCCACTGCCTCGCTGAGCCCCGGTGCCGCTGCTTTCTTGGACCTGCGAAGCGGGTTTATTACCCCGTGGCCGCTTGGCTCCCGACCTCACACTGCGCAAGCTGACGCCCTCTTCTCCTGACGATGATGAAGCCCTTGCTTCACCCGGCTCCCACGTGCGGTCGACTACATCATCATCGATTTGTGTTTCATCATCACTGCTGTCCTCATCACCAGTCTTGGTATGCAGAGGCTGACTGCTCACAACATGACCTCCCATGCCACTCTCCACATCTATACTTTGCCGCTTACTGCAAGAAGCAGCTGATATTGGCCCCATTTCTTCGCTGCCAAGTAGCTGCTGACTGCCCTCCTCAAATTGTTCATCCTCGCTATATAGTGGCGCTGAGCCCAGACCACATAGTAGATCTCTGGCTGAGGGAACCGAATGGGACAGAGGCGGGTTGAGGACAGGTGAGGGCCGCTGACCCGCTCCCGGGCCATGCCAACTAAGGGTTGTGTCTGACGTTCCCACCGACTCTTGGCTGGGGTTGTCAGATGTCATCTGGGAGGAAGTGGATGACCTAGTCTACCAATCAAGAACCCTTGGGTTGATGGTCAACACGCGGCCGCTAGATGACAGTGGCAGTTGTGGTCTCACCGAATGACCCCTGCTGCAACGTCCCCTTGCTGTGCTGCGACCTGGGCCTGCTCCAGGAATGTTTGTGCCACTGCCACTCGTAGGTGAAGAGCCTGCCACCTCTCTGTCTGACATACTGTTTGTTCTAAAATGTACAGACACTGTTTGATGAAGATATCTGTATATGACAAATACACACCCTGTATTTGACTCCAAATGAACCCATTAACAAGCTTGGGTAACCCTTGGAAATAAATTGCGCTCCACAAATGGCCAGGAAAAATTGACTTGTATGTGCCGTTTAGAAACACTGTGTATTTTACTGAATATAAAAGCACAAACAGGCTTAATTAACCTTCAAATATGAATTATGCTACAAGCAAAATTTCTTCTTTGGCGGTGAAAAAGAACGTTTCTTTTACTAAGTACAACTGCAGAAAAATTCTTAGTTAACCCCTGGATGTAAATTGCGCAAAACAAATGTGCTGCCAAAAATTACCAGCTTTGTAGCATGTTAAAATGGCCTGTATTTTACGGTACACAACAACAGAAAAACTTGTAATTAACCTTCGGTTATGAATTATGCTACACGAAAAATGTCTTTTTTTGGCGGTGAAAAAGAACTTTTCTTTTAGTGACCACAACAGCAGTACAATGCTTAATTAACCCCTTGATGTAAATTGCGCAAAAAATTTGCAAACAAAAATGAAGTGGTATTTGGATTGGAAAAACACTGTTTCTTTAAATGAATACAACAGGAACAGGCTTAGATAACCCTTGGATATTCAATTTGCTGTGAGCAGATAGCTTTAAAATGTATATGCAGCTGCATTGGACGCACACTGGACTTCAGTTCCAATACCCCACAAAATCAGAATTGGAACGTAAGAGAAGCAGTCTCTGAGACAAGCTGTGACACCCCCCAAAAATCACTGTATAAAAATTAGTTCTTTAGTAAGAGATATCATAAGTAGTGTTGAGCGATTATTATCGACAAAGTTGAAATCGGCACAGTTTTTATGTTGATCGAAATTTTTAGATCATGCGATAATTTAGGTTAAAATCTGTGCATCATCTATTAAGATCGCGCCATTTTCGGCGCTTCCTGTCATTTTGGCGGCCAGCAAATCAGCTTACAGAATAGAGCAGGGTGAGATGTGTGTGCGACGTCATGACTGGGATGTGTATGGTTGCGATTGGCTGGAAAAATCACATGACCTTGTTTTACATAGAACAGCCCTTCCTGTTCATGATCAGTGTCTCTCAGAGTCTCATAGCAGGAGGACGAGCGCTCTGCCTGTGTCCAACCAGCTCAGCGAAATTATTCTATTTCTTCACAGAGAAAGATCTACTGTTAGCTGTGATCCTTACAACTGAGTTAGATTAGAGATTGGAATATTTTATGTAGTTAGGTAGAGAATTTTAAAGGAGCGGGCGAACACAGACAAGCTCTATAAAGAATAGTGGATAAAGTTCACCAAGACTTAGGGCGACATGTATGAAGGGGCTTTACGCCAGTTTTCTTGCGTACACTGCGCCTCCCAGCCAGAATCCCGCTGTCGGACGCAGCGTTCGGCACTTTCGGCAGCGGCCCGCATGAAGGGGCCGGCAGTGGGCGGGCAGTGGGCGCGGTGGGGTGCGGTGTAGGTGTTCCGGAGCGGGAAGCGGCGCGCTCGTATAGTCCGAGGCATGTACCATCGCGGCTCGCCAAATCGCGGCGCTCGGCAGCTCCGACAAGCAGACCTGTTTTTTTTTGGTCTAAATCCTCCGGCCGAGGCGAAGTGAAGCAGGATCGGAACATGCGAGGAAGCGGATCGAAGATCGCGACAGAAGTCTCGGCGCTCCGCTCCGTGCAGCAGGAGTGTGATTCCCGAAAAAAATCGCCTTTATAAATGCAGAAAACAGTGTCATAAAAGAGCTGAATGTACAAAATACACATAATAAAAAAAAAAAACATTTTCCAAAACTCTAGAACGGCACAATATCAAGAAATATGATATTGGAAATTGCCGGGAAATACAGTAATTCAAATTCTGAAACCTATTCTCATTGGTCGGCATAAACCAGCCAATCAGAATAGGAGCGACAAAGTCCCATTCTATCCTATGGAGGAGTTTGGACCAATCAGAATCCACGGCGGGATAATTCAAAATACAGTAAAAAGACAGAAAAGAGCTGAATGTCTGAGCTAGCGGGAGCTTGGCTAACACAGCCAATCAGAGAGCGAGATACTTCTCCAATAATATTCTATGGAGACATGTGCGCACTGAAATCTCGGCGCTCAGCGCAGTGCGGCATGAAGTATTATTTATAAAAATCTTTTTATAAAGTGTAAAACATGATCAGATAAAGAGCAGAACAATTGTATAAAAATAAAGCAGTTAAAAACCCGAACAACGCGTTTGTCGCCGAGACCGGCGCTACATAGAGAATTGCCATAGAGAGAATTGCCGGGAAATACAGTAATTCAAATTGTTTAAGCTATTCTCATTGGTCGGCATAAACCAGCCAATCAGAATAGGAGCGACAATGTCCCATTCTATCCTATGGAGGAGAATTGACCAATCAGAATAGGAGCGACAAAGCCCCATTCTAGCCTATGGAGAAAAATGGACCAATCATATTCAAAGGCGGGACAGTTCAAAATACAGTAAAAAGGCAGAAACGAGCTGATTGGTTGAAGCAGTGGGGGCTCGTCCAGCTTAGCCAATCAGAGCGCGAGCTACTTTCTCACCTAGTTCTATGGGGAAAAGAAATTCTGAGCGCGCTCTGTGATTGGCTAATTTCAAAGAGCCGCCGTAATTTGGACCAATGGGAGAGCGAGCGACGCTCCTATGGGTTTTGTAATGCAATCTGAAATCAAACTGTATATGGCCGAAATCACATTATAACACTACACAAGTTGTCACGATGTGTATATAAAAGGAATCCTAATATGTGGCTAACGAAAAAAAAATATTAATTCCCTAAAATCATGTTTTTTCTTTATTTTCGATGCACCCATACTATTGATCCTTGGCTAACGAAACGTACACATACAACACACATAGAGACCGGCTTAAGATCATGGTGCATGACTATCTAAGTCTCAACACCTATGTTTTTGGATATGTTCCGGACCAATTGACTTCTGGGTATCCAAAATAGATGAATGGCCCGAGCTTGCTCGCTAGCCATAGAGGTGTTGTCCTGCGCAGCAGCCAGCATCATATCTGAGCCGACCTTCAGCACAGCTGGAGGAGTCATTACAGACAAACACATCCTGATTTCCACTGATAATGTGGATCGTTTGACTTTCATCAAGATGAATCAGGATCTCTGATGAGGTTGTGGCCCCAATTGCCGAGGACACCGATTAGTTGCCGGTCCACTTCACATTCCACTTCCAAAAGAAATGGTCCTCTTAAAAAAAAAATTGAAATGATCATTTCCTACTGCAGTTTTTATTCTCAGTTCCCAAAAGGTCAATTTGTTGGTTTTGCGGTGAGGATACTATAAAAGACACCAATTGTACACGGTTTCATGAAAAAACAAAATTCCACTTACTCGCTTCTTCATTAAAATTTTTCAAAACGTTAATGGTTTTGGGGTCATGGTGCTGTGAGATACAGCTATAATCAAGGTCCTTTGGAACAGAAATGTAGCTTCTAAGTGGCATTTCTCCCTCACAGTTTTTAACAGTGGCTGAGAAGTCATTTTTATAATTTTTTGGATCATGTTGCTGTGAAATACAGCATACTACAGCTCCTATTTTTTAAAATAGGTGGTTTCTAACAGACATTTGTTCTTCACAATTGTCAAGAGTGGCCAAAGGGTCATGTTTTGAATTTTATGGGCCATTGTGCTGTCAAAAACAAGAATAGGTAGGACACTGTTAATGGACACATATTGCAAAATGACTTGTTTTTGCAACATCTTTAACATATCTAGAAATCCCTGTAGTGAGACAACCCATTTAATGCAATTAAAAAAAGAGAAAAAAAGACATGGTGGGATTCCATCCTATTTTAAAATGTGTTTTCTAGAATTAAACTACTAAAAAACTTGCATGTACAAAATAGCTGGTACAAATATTCCTCTGAATTATACAAGGGAGGTACAGGAAGACTTGACCAGATGTAGGTTATTCAGAGGACATGGTGTTTGGAGCACATTCGCCACCCCAAGAATAGAGACAATTTCCTCCAACATGTTGAGTAAACTGAGAAAAAAAAGCCAAGAAAAAGGGCACCTCTTTGGAACAGGAGCGTCAACCACCAGCATTTCCAAGTGAAGCTCAATTGGTCCACACTCATACGGAGGGGAAAGCACTCTCGTAGAGGCAGAAATTTATCAAGCGCTAACAAGGTCTTGACTGTGTACTGAGGAAGGCTGGAGGTCTTAGCTCACACTTCCGCTTCCGCACTCTGCTTCAGCACGACTGTTTTCGTTGCTGCATTTTTGACGGACGCAAGCCCTGGCTCTCACCGCACCCACTGTAGCTCCGACCCTGCTAGCTGAACCTGCGTGTTAATAGATGATGAACACCAGCCCTGGCTCTCACCGCACCCACTGTAATTCCGGACCTGCTAGCTGAACCTATGTGTTAAAAGATGACGAACACCAGCCCTGGCTCTCACCGCACCCACTGTAACTCCGGACCTGCTAGCTGAACCTGCGTGATCCACGTTGACAGCCTCACCTGCCTTGATCAGTAATTTCCTTCAACCCACTTGACAGTAGAATGCAGGATTTTCGGACAGGCCTTGTTGACCTACTGGGGACATCTGTTTCGTTTGCTTCACATTCTAATGTCACGGTGGAACAATGTCACCAGTAGAATGGCAAGTAGCTCTACCAGCAGCAGTAGTGGAAAACTAGTTGTTTTTAATATAGTTTTTTTCTTATTGTGAAATTTTCTGCTGATGGTAGGGTACCTGTGCGGGTTTTTGGGTCCTGCTGCGTTACAGGATAGGGATAGTCAATGTCCATTTCACTAAAATACTGCTTCAAAGATTACTTTCTTATGGCACTTTTTAATCTGTGGGTCATGCAGGTTTTCGGGTCATGCTGCGGTCCAGGACAGGCATAGTCAATGTCCATTTCAACTAAAATGGTGGTTCAAAGACTCCTTTTTCTGGCACTTTTTAATCTGTGGGTCATGTAGATTTAAGGGTCATGCTGCGGTCCAGGACAGGGATAGTCTATGTCCAGTTCAACTAAAATGGTGGTTCAAAGACTCCTTTTTCCGGCACTTTTTAATCTGTGGGTCATGTAGATTTAAGGGTCATGCTGCGGTCCAGGACAGGGATAGTCTATGTCCAGTTCAACTAAAATGGTGGTTCAAAGACTCCTTTTTCCGGCACTTTTTAATCTGTGGGTCAGACAGGTTTAAGGGTCATGCTGCGGTCCAGGACAGGTATAGTCAATGTCCAGTTCAAATAAAATGGTGGTTGAAAGACTACTTTCTTCCGGCACTATTTAATCTGTGGGTCATGCAGGTTTGAAGGTCATGCTGTGGTACAGGACAGAAATAGTCAATGTCCAGTTCAACTAAAATGATGATTCAAATAATACTGCCTTCTGGCACTTTTTAATTTGTGGGTCATTCAGGATTAAGGGTCATGCTGTAGTACAAGACAGGAATAGTGAATAGACTGTGAGTCTTTAATAGTCATCGGCGATAATCTGTTATCGACTAACGGATATCGTCATGATAATTGACGATATCAACTATCGACTCAATAACGATAGTTGACACAATCGCTCATCACTACTCTTGACCTGTGTGTTGACTGTCTCCAAGACCTATCAACTTCAACACGGCCTGGTTTCTCTGGGGGAAAGAACCCTGCATCATCCCTGAGGTTTTGACGAGCTTGCGCCGAGCCTGCGAGCCACCGTCATCACCAGAGACATCCACCCAGCTCACCCAGTGAGCTGTCACAGATATAGCGGCCTTGGCCGTGCTTACTAGTCCATGTATCGGTGGTGAGATGGACTTTGCCGGACACAGATGCAGACAACGCGCTGGAGATTTTAGATGACAGGTGGCTGGCCAGTGCAGGGACGGCTTTTCTGGAAAAGAAATGCCTACTCGGCATCTGGTATTGGGGGCAGGCAAAGGCCATGACGTGGCAGAACCCATCTGTGTCCATCAATCGGAAAGACCACATTTCTAAGGCCAAAAGCCTGGCAATGCCGACATTCAGGCTTTTGGATTTGGGATGGTTTGGGTTAAAGTGTTTTTTGTGCTCTCACACATGGGAAACGGAAGACTGGTTGCTAGACTGGCTGCTGTACGGCGTGCAGGAGAAACGGTAGGCTGTGTCTCTGGTGGTGCTGGTGGTACTTGGGCAACAGTGGAGGCTGAAGTGGAGGCTGATCCTTGCTCATGCTGCTGAGGGACATGGGCAGCAGAAGAACGTTTGTTCTTAAATGGTGGAGGAGGAGGAGGCGGTGACAGAAGGTGTGACAGTGGTTGGAAGCCCAGGACCGGTGTGGCCTTTTTTTTGCCAAATGTTCCCTCCATTTCAACTCATGCATTCGCTGCATGTGACTAGACATGTTGGTGGTGGTTAAACACGTAAGATTCTTCTCTCTACTAATGTGTTTATGGCAAATGTGGCATATGACATCGCTGGGCGAATCTGAGGCTTGATCGAAAAAAGCCCAGGCTTCAGAGGTCCTGAACGACGATAAGTGAGGAGCGGTGTTTCCGCTGATCATGGTTGGCGGAATAATCTCAGCGGACTTGTGCAACCGCCTTCTCCCTTTTCGAGGCCGGCCTACTGACAATACCCCCTCGTTTCCTCCTCGTCCAGTGAAGAAGCGCACGCAAGCAAATTCTGCTGAAAAGACCACGTTGTATCCGCAATGTCATCATCATCAGCAGCAGCACAGGTGACTTCCTCGTCCTGACATTCTACATCCAGGAGCTGCAGGCTACAAGCAACAAGCACTGCAAGACGTTGCCGGCCGCTAGGGATTTGTGGCGACTGACCAACTTCCTTCTTCTACTCTGTTGGCATCAGCGATTGGGCATCAGAGCAGACTAAATCATCCTCTTTGGCCTCTTGATCTTTTGAAATGCCTTCTGACCCCAATCACATTGTGTCATCAAAGAGGTTTTCAGAAAATGGATTATCCACAGTGGTGGGTCCAGGAGTTGACATTTGGGCTGCCTTCACTTCATGTTGGACGGATGCTGACGATGATGATGACGACATTCGTGGCCGTGATTGGAAAGACGAGGAGGTAAAACTGCTGGATGCAGGTTTTAATTAACGCTGAAGAACAGATTGGCGATTTCTGTTCGTTACTGAGATACACAGGGCACCGGCCCAGCGATGACAGGCCTGACGGTCCTGCAACCGACGATACACTGGCTTGCATGTTGTCGTCAGCACTGGAAGGAGCACCTTCTCTCATACCTGTATCTCCATTTCCTACACCCCTCTTTGCTCGCTAACCACCTGCAGTACGCTCCATGTTCAGAAAGATAAAAATTTAAAAGGTATGGAAGAGTTTTTCACAGTCTCTTGAAACTGTACTGCAAAGATGGCAAATCACAGTTACTCTTAAATCCCTCAAATTTCCCAAACAGCCAACGGATTAGAAACAGAATTGTTTCTACAAATATCTGTGAAATGCATTCTGGTGGAAGAACAAAACACCAAATAAATGTTCTTCCTTCAGCCCCTGAGATTTACAACTGCCAGTAGGATTTGCAATTGATAGTTTTCAACAAAACTATCGTTAAAATTTGCACGTTTTGCGCAAACTAAAGTTTGCACTGAGTGAAATAGAAGTATTAAAAAGTTATATGGATTACATAAGGCAGTTTGCCAACATAACAGGCGGCAGTTACTATGAAATAATGTGTAAATCAATTTTCGTACAAGTGCACGATTAACACCACACTGAGACGCACTGAGTTAAAGGAGTTGTCTCATTAATAGCTTTCAGCCTCTGTCTGTGAATGGGAGTTGAATTGCGGGGCGTGCTAGTTCTCTGCCTCTCCCCCCCCTCTTTTCCCCCCTCCCCCAGAAACACAGGCAGCTACCCGCCGGTAACTTTATACAGCAGGGGGATTGCTGCAGAGTTAACCCTGTGTGTGCCTGCCTAGAGAGGTCTATGTTTTGTTTAAATAGCAGAACAGAGGGGCGTGCAAGTGTTTCTATACCCTCTGCTTAGCTTACATATCTCCACATCTCCAGCAACAACAACAAACCCTCTCAGAACAGAGGCAGGGAAGCTGCAAAGTGTTATCAGGATGTGTCCTATTTACAGCACAGCATGAACTGTTCACAATCTGTATAGTTATTATTATAGTTACGCTCCACAGACATCATGATTTAGTAACAAAAAAGGGTCACTGCTGTCACATCTATTGATAGCTAATCTCTGCTCAATCTGTGTAGAGAGCAGGAGGAAGCAGGCACACACAGGGTTTTAAACCAGGCGCACGGATATAGAAGCCCGGTCCCCCCTCTCCTCCTACACTACAGAAGCATTCTGTGCGGGAGGGGCTCTTGTCTGACCTGTCTTCAAAGGTGATGAGTCTTTTAGACCTGACAGCCAGTAAGATAAGGATCAACAGGTCGGCTGCTATAGAAATTTGAGAAGCTGATGCACCTAAAGAACAGGGGTAGCTCAAAATCGTAGGACTTTGTAATGAACATATATTGCAAAGCTGCTTGTTTTTTAAAGATCTTTTAATTAAAACCCAATCATTGTAGCGAGACAACCCCTTTAAATAGAAGTATTGAACAGTAATATTGATTACATATGGCTGATTTGCCACCACTGACAACAGGTGGCAGTTACTACGAAATAATATGTAAACCAATTTGCTTACAAGTGCACGATTAGCACCAAACTGAGACACACTGAGTGAAATAGAAGTATTAAAAAGTTATATGGATTACATATGGCTGTTTTGCCACCACTGACAACAGGCGGCAGTAATGAAATAATGTGTAAAACAATTTGCGTACAAGTGCACGATTAGTGCCAAACTGAGACGCACTGAGTGAAATAGAAGTATTGAACAGTTATATGGATTACATATGGCGGTTTTGCCACCACTGACGACAGGCGGGGAGTTATTATGAATAATGTGTAAAACAATTTGCATACAAATGCCCCGATTAGGCAAACTGAGACGCACTAGAAGTATTGAACAGTTTAATGGATTACAAATGGCGGTTTTGCCACCCGACAACAGGCGGCAGTTACTATGAAATATCTATAAAACAATTTGCGTACAAGGGGGCTATTGGCAAAAAACTGGGACACACAGACACCAATAGAAATACAAACACAAAAGGGACAATTTCACCTATGGTGGGAGGTCTGCTGGTCGCAAAGTATTAACCCCTTACCGCCGGAGCCAGTTTTGGCCTCTCTGACAGAGCCCCATTTTTGAAATCTGTCATGTGTCACTTTATGTGAGAATAACTTTTTGACACTTTAACCTATCCATGTGATTCAGAGATTGTTTTCTCGTGACACATTGTGCTTTAAGATAGAAAGAAATTTTGGTCCAAAAAATGCTTGTTTATTTGTGAAAAATATCAAATTATCGGGGAAAAAATGTGAAAATTTACAAATTTCAAACTTCAAAAATTTCTGCATGTAAGACAGATAGTTTTTCCACTCAAAATAGTTTATAACTAGCATCTACCATATGTCTGCTGTAGTTTGGCATCATTTTTTTAAAGTTTTTTTTTTTTTTTACGACATTAGGGGGCTTATAAATTTAGTGTATTTTCAATTTTCAAGAAAATTTGCAATTTACATTTTTTAGGGACCAGCCCAGTTCTAACATGACTTTGATTGAACCTGTATGTTAGATACCCCCATAAGTGACCTCAATCTAAGAAACTACACCCCTTAAAGTATTCAAAACCGCATTTATGAAGTTTATTAACCAATAAGGTGTTTCACAGGAATTAAAGCAAAGTGGAAGTGAAATTTCAAAATTTAAATTTTTTGCAGATTTTCAATGTTTTTTACATTATTGACAAGAATACGGTAAATGTGATCAGGGAAATGCAAATTAATATTGATTCCCCATATTCTCCCGTTTCAGGATTATCCCACATGTGGCCCTAGTGCATTATTTGGCCCCAACCACAAGCCCCAGAATAGGAGGAGCACCTATGGACCTTAGGGTCTCATTTTCATTACGATTATATTTAGGGGCCATTTCAGGTTTGGGACACCCTAAGGTTCCAAAACTTAATAAATACCCCTAAAAAAAAAACATTTTGGGGAAACTACACCCTTACGGAATATATCCAGGTGTGTAGTGAGTATATCAACCCACAGGCGTTTCACACATTTTTTAGCATGGCTCTGAAAATAAAAAAAAAATATATTTTTTCCAATAATCTGCAATTTTAGCTAAAAAAATGTTTAAATTTTTACAAGGAATCTTGGAAAAAAAAAGCCCCAAAATTGTGTTAGCAATTTTTTCCCAAGTTCGGCAATACCCTACATGGGGGTTGTAAACTGCTGTTTGGGCGCATGCAGGGGGTAACAAGGGAGGGATGTGCTATTTGGTTTTGGCGCACAGATATTGGTGGGGCCATGTAGCATCTCCAAAGCCCAAAGTACTAAAACAGGTGAAACCTTCCAGAAGTTGTTCCATTTTGGGATTCAACGCCCCTCAGGGATCTCACTAAGGGTGTATTTTGCTTTTTGGGCGCCCCAGGTGTTCCGTAGGTTTTTTTAGCATTGGGCATGGAAATGGAGGGGGGGAAACGCAGTTCCGCCATTGTTTTTGGGCTTCTTTTTACAGTATTCGTCATACGGGATAAATGAGGGGATACTTTATATGGGGGTCGGTACAAATACAATGATTATAAATTTTATATAGTTTTTTATGTTTTATTACTTTTACACAATAGAAGCGAGTTTTATAAAAAGTTGCGTTTTTAAGTTGTCGTATTCGACAGCCATAGCTTTCTTAATTTTTTTGCATATGGAGCTGCTTGTGGGTGTTTTTTACGAGATGAGTTGATGTTTTTATTGATACCCTTACGGGGGGATTTGTGCTTTGATCACTTTTTATTAAGGTTTTTGTGAAGCATTTTGTACAAAAAAAAAGCAATCTGGTAGGTTTATTTTTATTTTTTACAGCGGTCACTGTGCGGTAAAAAATGTCATGCTGTTTTTCTCAGCAGGTTGTACGATTACAGCGATACCCATTTGTATATTTGTTTAATGTTTTACTGCTTTTAACAATAAAAACACATTTATTTGAAAAGGAAAACCCGTTTTTTGCATCACCGCAGTCTGAGAGCCATAACTTTTTTTTTATTTTTCTGTTTATGGAGCTGTATAGGGACTTTTTTTTTGCGGGATGAGTTGACGTTTTTATTGGTAATATTTTTGGGGGGACAAGACTTAATGATCGCTTTTAAATCCGTTTTTTGGAAGGCAGGGTGAAGAAAATACTGCAATCCTAGCAGTGTTTTTTATTTTTATTTTTAATAGCGTTCACCGTGCAGTATCTGTGACAAGTTAGTTTTACTCTGTGGGTTGAGACGATTACAGTGATACCCAATTTATGTAGTTTTTTTATTTGAAGAACAATTTTTTTGAAAAAAAAAGTGTTTTTAATTGTGTAAAAACAATATTTATGCATCGCTATCTTCTAATAGCCGAACTTTTTAATTTTTCCGTTACGAGCTGTGTAAAGGGCTTTTTTTTTGCGGGATGAACTGAGTTTTATTGGCATCACTTTGATGTTGATATTAGTTTTTGATTACTTTTTTCTCCATTTTTTGTGGCCCGCGGGATGAACAAAAATCGCTATTCTGTGACTGTTTTTTGGGGTTTTTTTTTTACGGCGTTCACCGTACGGGTTAATTAACATGACAGATTTATAGGGTGGGTCCTACGCATGCGGCGATTCCAAATATGGGTACTTTATTTATTTTTGATCTTTTTTTGGGCGATTGGCGTTTGTTAAAGGGAAAAAGGGAAAAAAAAGGGGTTTGTACGTGTTTTTTTTTTTTTTTTTTTTGTGTTTGTGTTTTTCTTTTTAACACTTTTTTTAACTTTTTTCATTACTTTTTACACTTTTCCCCCAGGGGGAATTGAAATGAACGATCGTCAGATCAATTCATGAATAGGAGATCAGCATACAGTTTAAGCTGTATGCTGGTCTCCATGGCAACTGTCTGTCACGCTGCCAAAAATGCATTGTGGGCATCGTGACGTCACCCGACAACCCCGGATGCTGTCATTCAAGCGTCCGGGCTGTCTGGTAGGAGATTCAGTTCCGGCGCTCAGCGCCCTTACTGCGCCGAGATCGGGGGCAGCAGGAGCTCACTCCTGCCGCCCGCAGCCGCGATGTCGCGACCACGATGTCGCGACTTTGGGGGGATAATCCCCGCGGCCGGAGCTCACTCGGCCGTGTGGGATGCGGCATGATGCCAGCGGTAATATACCGTGGTTTTTATGCCCCGATCTTGCGCGCTCCCCTTGTGGGCGCGCAAGATGCCTTGACGTACTCATACGGCAATTTGCGGGAACCCCTACCCGACATTGCCGTATGAGTACGACAAATGTCGGTAAGGGGTTAAAAAAGATGCTATTTCCATGTGAGTTCAGGAGAGTAGGCTGCACAATATACACCCTCCTTTCTGGCCGCCCCACCCGCCTCGGCTGCACACAGCAATAGATTTCTTTACAAGTCTCTCTCTAACTAAATCAGAACTTAAATTCACTAATCTAACTATATCCTAAGCTTCAAAAATAGAAGGATTGTTTTCTATATAAAAGAAGACTGCCTCTCTGAGCTATTGGGCAGGCAGTCAGACGTGTTGCTCTATACTCAGATCAGTGAGAAATGAGGCCTCAGAAAATGGCAATGCAAAGCAAGTTAAAAAAAATGAAAAGTTTTGTTTTTCCAAAATAGAAAAACATAACAAAAACTATATAAATTTGCTGCCACTGAAATTGTAGTTATCATGCAGAAAAAGAATGATGTCATTAATACCACACAGTTAACTCACGCAGTAAAAACTATACCCTTAAAAATTTGTTTGATATTTTTTCCTATTTCCCCCCACAAATAATATTTTTGCCTTTACAGTACATTGTTAAGTAGAATAAAAGGTAAAAAGGTACCACTTGTCCTTAAAAAAAAAAAAAAAAAGGACTTAGGTTAGATCTACACAGCATAGGACAAAAAAACTTTTTGAAAACCAAAACCTAAAAACCGCTTTCAAATTGAGCATTTTGTCAGTTTGTTATCCAAAGCAGTTGGGTTTCTGACAAGTTTTTCAGGTGTTTTTTTATTTTTTCGTTGAGGTTCTTGCCGTGACTTTTGGTCTGTTTTTTGGATGTATTTTGAGCAGTTTTTAATGTATGCAAAATTCATATACTTTGTTTAAACACCTGGGCAGTTTTTCAGCAGAACCTTCAAAAGAATCGCACCAATAATCGCAGAAAAGCGCCCAAAAACCGCCCGGCGGTTTACATAGACTTCAATAGTAAATTTTCTGTTGGATTTTACAACATATTCCTAAAACTACCGGTGCCTGAAAGCGAGCAGAAAAATGACGACCTGTGTATTCTAGAGGTCGTTTGTTTGTATTACAGTCTATGTCGACAGTTTTCTGTCGGATTTTCAGCGGTTTCAAAATACTAAAATGGACGAAAATCCAAAAGGAAACCTTTGGTGTACAGATATAGCCTGATGCATATTTTTTGCAGAAAATTACAAGCTATGGCTCTTTTAAACATAAACACATATCTTCATTTCAGGAAGGGGTAAATCATGCACTTTAAGGTTCTGGTAATAATGCAGAGATGAATATGAGAACTAGCAGTAAAAGTAGCAGAAGTAAATTCTCTGTTTGTTACATTGCCTCCAATATACTTACATAGTTACATAGTTAATACGGTTATAAAAAGAAATATGTCCATCAACTTCACTGAAGGGTGTGGGAAGATGTAGACGAAAGGAAGAGGTGGAAGGAATTTTTAAGCTTTGTTTTCCCTACTGATGAAGACTTAGGAACCCATAAAGCATGAACCAATCTGCCCAAAAGGACTATTTCATTTCTGATCCCAAAGTTGCTATCAGACTGGATCCAGTAGTGGTAAGTAGTAGATAGTTATCTAAGCCTTTCTCGAAACACTTAACTGTTCTTGCTGTGACTGGCTCCTCAGGTGGCTATTCCACAGATTCACAGTTCTAATGGTGAATGGTGAAGACTTTTCTTCTCTGGAGATTAAATCCTTTTTTCTACAGATGGCTGGAATGTCCTCTTGTCTTTTGAGGGGGTTTTACATGAAGCAGCTTTTCACCATACGTTTTTGTAGAGGCTATATATATACTTATATAAATGAATCATGTCTCCCAGTTTTTACCCCCTAGGACATATAGTGCATATAGATTATTACAAATTTTAACTGAAATATATACAAAAATTCTTCCCAAAACTATATTTGTTTTTTTTTCATACTGAGGTCTAAAGGGATAGTGTGGACCCACTACATAAGTAGAATTTAATGTAAGGCAAAATCGTTGGAACAGAATCTAAGATTGTTTGTCCATCTGTAATCCCTTGCAATCCTCAGGCCCATATCCCAGGAGTAGTTTTCATTAGTATTGACTGGCATGTAAATGGATGGGAGACAGCGATTTGTGGAACCATAGTAGCAAGCATAAACTGTAGTTGGACAGGAAGAAGTCATGACTGACAGAAATGAATAGCAATAGTAAAATGGCAGCATTAAGGTCAAGCAGAAGACTTCAATATTTTCATTATGTGAAGTCGACATTGCTTTAGGAGATATAATTTAGGAGTATCCTGTCCTTTTAGGAAACCCCAAATAAATCATATCTGCACTTGAAAAGAAAAGACAGGGAACTAGTGCAGGGGAGCTAGATAGCAAAAAAGACACTTAAACTAAGAATCCAGGCAGAAAAGTCGTGGTGAAAGGTGGGCTGTGGTGAAAGGTGAGCTGGCATACTAATGTCCAGATATGGTGTCCACAATGTGAGTACATGCCATTACAGATTTTTACAAGATGTTTTACTCAACTTAACTCTACTGAAGGCAAACATAGCCTCAGCAAGAAAGTTGTCAACTGAAGCAATATAAAGGATTTTAAAAGCATTTCAAGATCAAAAACCAAGTGGAAAAGATGTCGGTTGTTCCAAGGCACCTGTTTTTAAAATTTAGTGCAAAATAAACAGAATGGGACAGCTATAAAAAGAAAACAGACTATGGAGGAGGTAAAAACATCAGGATCTGATTGCACTATGATTGCACTATGTCTTGAAAATATTAAAATGCAACGAAATCAAATGTTATTGACTCCTGTGTAAAAATATGAGTTAGTTGAAGATTAACAAGTCAACAGGACAAAGACAGCATTAACCTAGACTTTAAACCATTTATTGGTGTCTTACTTTAAACTATTTTGCACCAAAATTTTAGTGCACAGTGTTAGTTTCAGTCCATGCACCCTTTGCTGATAAGCCATGACCTGTTGATAAATGTGCAAAAGATTCTCTGAAATACTTAAAAAAATATTGCAAGTTATGTATGCCAACTTTATGGCAGACATTGGGCCACATTCATTCACATTTGTAAAAGTAAACCTGTCTTATTGCTTGAGACAAAGCTCTAAGATATTTTCTGAATGAATGAGATTTACATATAGAAAAGCTAAATAAAAATATGCAATAACACCTAAACAGAAGAAAACAAGATTGATTTGGACTATGGATAAACAATCATGTATTACAGATGATTGCATGAAAGTGACATTCAGTGATGAATGACTAATCTGCTTTGGCCGGGGAGATGATGCTGGAACCGTTGTCTGCTGCCATCCTGATAAAACACATAAAGATAATTGTCTGAAGAAAGCAATTTTCTCTATTAATTTGTGAAGTGGGTAAAGGACCAGGAACATTAGCAATCATTCCCTTAACCACCGATGCAGAGGAATTTCAGACGCTTTACTCATTCACTAAAGAGAAAATAGGTTTGGTGATTAAGTCATTCTTCTAAGGGTGGTTTCACACAGTTTTTTTGGGAGACTAAAATTTTTTGAGCCAAAGCAACAAGTGAATCCTGCTGAAAGAAGAAAAAGCTTTTCCATAAAAAATTCCATTCCCTTAAAATCCACTTCTCGCTTTGGCTGTAAAACCTGTATCGGCAATTTTCCAAAAAAACCCATGTGTTAAAACCACCCAAAGTAATAATGAATCCTTTCCACAGAGCAAAGCCTGTTTAACTTTTCTTCGGGAAAGGCACATGAACTCATGGCTTGTATATGGTCTCTATCTCAATTAGATTTAAAATTTATGGTGAAAATAAAAAAAAGTGTTCCATGACAAGGATTCGACTTGGAAATCTGACCTGAAAAGCTTATGTGTCATAATTCAATGAGACTGTTGAAACTGGCTTGATGTAGAATATTTATCATTAGTAACATCAATGCCTCTAAAATGTATGTCATAAAAGGCTGAGAAGGAGTAACAGTATTAATAGGGATTTATCTTTGTTGACAATTCCATACTTTTCCCTTTACCATTAATTCCATACATTTTTTCTCTATGTGATATGCAAAAAATAAGGCATTCATTAAAATAATCTCTTTTGTTTACTGTTACCGTACTGTACCAAAGTGTTGCTAAGCTTTTGATGTAGCATGCCATTCTAATTGTAAGTGTCTTGAGCAGCACACTACATGAATAGTGTAGTGATACTATGCTGTTCAATATAACATTTCCTGCATTTTAATTTTTTCCAAAGACAAAATGTTCAGCTATTAAAAATAGATGTTTTGATTCATATCTATTTTCTGTGTTTGCCATGAAATTAAATAACCAGATTAACATCCGATAATTTGAGGTAATTTCATAAATAGGAATTGTCTATGAATTACAATAACCATGACGGACCTAGCTAATGTAGGTAGTTCCCAAAAACTTGTGCTAATATCACTGATAATAGAATCGGAATGTAAAAATAAGGAATAAGGAATTACATTATTGTAAATATGATTTTTTTTCTAGAATTTATGTGTCATTGTTTCCGCATTGACTTCATACAACACATGTATAGTTACAAACAAGTACAAATTTATAGTACTTCTATAAAAGAGCAAAATCCAAAAATGGATAACTAAGCATTCTAAAATCCAATATTTATTCCACCATTTAAAAGCTAATGACATGTATTACATACAAAAAGAAGGTATTTGTCCAAATGCTCTTCATAGGTTTTAGGAAACATGGCCAGACAACCCCAGGGCCCTTAAGTGAACTCTGAGTTGTCTGCCCATACTACTGTTGATATAAGCCTCCATTGCATCATATAGTACCACAAGGTTTGTCTATTAAAGGTGAAATTTACTAGTACCTGTGCACTATGCCCATTAACTCATTGCATGGGCAGACATGCTTAAGCTTTAATTTTGCAAAGTACTTCATTAAAAAGGTTATCTATGTTAGAGGGAAATTAAATAATATGCCATTGCAGGTCAATAATATTGTAAAAAAAATGATATTCCCCTTTTTCTGCTGCTTTATTCCAGCAATAGCTCTCCCCAGTCTTCTGTTTACCTTCATTCTCTTCCTAATGGGACATCATTGCTGCAGCCACTGATTGACTGCAGTGGGCACATGCTTCTGCTTACATCATGGTTTAGAGCTGTTCACTACTGAAAAGTAATGTAAGTGAGTAGCATGTGAGCTCTGCAGACAATCAGTATCTGCATTGGGGATATCCCCTTTGGGAGTGAACAATGGTAAACAGAAGAACGGGGAGACCAGGTGCTGGGTCAGAGGAATGGAGGAAGGTGTGTATCAGCTATTTTATTCTATTGGTCTGGACTAGCATATTTTATTTTTCTTATGACCTGGATATATCCTTTCACTGAATTCTTCTTTATGATTTACAGAAGAAACTTTAAAAAGAACCTGTCACATAGGTTGTTCCCTCCTTGCTGAGGACAGAACAAGGTAGTGTCAGACCTGCTGTTTCCAGTGCTGTGTCCTTTATTCTGTAAGATGCTGTAGTTTTCGTGTATTTAATGCTCAAATGTGCAGTTTTCAGCCAGAAGAGTCATTCGAAGAGTCCTTCAGAGTGTCAGTTTTTTTCAAACCCCGCCCACCTGAGAATAGCCACGCCCACCTCAACTGACAAACCTATTACTTTGAATAGGTAGAAACATGTGAATAACTGTCAGTGGGCAGAGCTATCATTTGGTGGGTGGAGCTAACACCTACTCATGAATAAGATTTGAGGGGTAAATGCTCTAAAAGTGCTGTATCTTACAGAATAAGGGACACAATGCTGGGAACAGCAGGTCTGACACGAGCTTGTTCTGCCCTCAGCAAGGAGGGCACAACCTATGTGACAGGTTCCCTTTAAAGACTTTAAAGTGATATCTGTCTGCAAAAAGTGCTGTGAAAAATGCTATAAAAACCACCATGAAAAACAGAGTTAATCAAGTTTTGGCATTTTCCGAGCCTGCCTTTAATTATTATTATTATTATTATTATTATTATTATTTATATTTTAAAGCGCCATTGATTCCAGGGCGCTGTACATTCATATACATACCTATATCAAACAAGTGCAATGATAACAGTGATTGACTTATGACTGGCAGAGGGAGAGGGGACCCTGCCCGCGAGGGCTTACAATCTACAGTGGAGGAGGAGAGAGAAAGAAGGTGAGGGGCCGACATGTTTTTGGTGTAGCACAGTGGCTGCTAGGTTATTGTAGGTTATAGGCAGTCCTGGAGAGATGGGTTTTCAGGTTGCTTTTGAACCTGTGGAAGTTGGGGGAGAATCTGATGTGTTGGGGCAGTGAGTTCCAGAGTGTTGGGGAAGCACGGTAGAAGTCTTGGAGACGGGTGTGTGAGGAGCTGATAAGAGGAGAGCAGAGAAGAAGGTCCTGTGAGGAGCGGAGATTGTGTGAGGGGAGATATCTGGAGATTAGGGCAGAGATATATGGAGGGGAGAGGTTATGGAGAACTTTGTAGGTCATGGTTAGTAACTTGAACTGGATTCGCTGGGCAATGGGTAGCCAGTGAAGGGATTGGCAGATTTAATAAAAAAAAAAATTACTGTCTCAAAGCAGGTTTTAGGTCATAACCTCTTAGACAAATTTGAAAAACTAATCAGTAACAGTTAATTCAATTTGCTTAAACAAGAACCCTAAGGGTATGTTCACATGGCTTATTGTGGAGGGTATTGTACGCGTGGGGGGATGACGCGCAATCCATAGCTCTCTATGAGAGCTATGAATTACCGTAATTGCGGCATGCAATTTGACGCGTGTAATGTGCAACACATGGCGAAATACGTGCAATTATGCGAGATAATAAGCCATGTTAACATAACTCAACAGAAATTCAACAGAACATGTAATTTGATGGTGTCCATAGTCTTGCATATGACTGTATAGTATACGATATTTACATCATAAAAATGAATACAAAATAATAGCAAGTTCATGCCTTAAGCCTTGGCCTGTATTACATAAGATTAGGATTTTAAAGCCATTAGTCTAACACCAAGCTTCCCTGAGGTGGGTAGCTAATCAATAATAAAATAACTTTACAAGCTAACAATATGTTTGTATTGAATGAACCATTTGACATAAATTATTGATTTGACTGTCTGCTAATGAGAAATTCTCACTAATCGCCAGATATAAGATCTTTAAGGTTTTTAGCTTTAATGCTACAAAATAACATTGACAAGTCACATTTTTTGATCAGTAATTCTCTTTTAAGTTTTAGCTCCAAGAAAATGTTGTTATATTACTCCATTGTAATACTGTATATTCAGTGACTAAAGCGATATCTACTTTCTAGTCAAGCTGTATGTTCATTACTTACTGGATTTTGGCAATCTGCTTCTTATAGCATACCTCTTAGGTTTTGTTTCCATACTAGTGGACATGAGTGATGTTCAGAATAGATCTACTATTTTTATGCCTCTACATTATATATCCCTCATTGCTGTTAATAGGACTTCCATTTATATTCCATAGTAAATAAAAGACTTAGATAGTTTGTCTTTTAAACTTATAAATGTTCATGGCTAAAGAAATGTGAGACATAATAAATGATGTAAAGTAATTGTGGTTTATGATGGTGTTTCACTTTACAGAATTGTGCTAAAAGCCAACTTAGAAAGGCATGACGGGCCGAGCACATGGACAAACTGTTTCATGCTCTTATACCAACATCTTATCTTATGCCAATATGCTTATTTAATTAAAATAAGGGTTGCAGATGTAGTAGTCTCACCCTGTTTCTAAGGTCTCTATACCACTGATATAATATAGCACAATATTATAAATGACAAATTGTTGTAACAAAAACAGTTAGTTTTCGTACTAAAGGTACAAACCCCAAGTAACACCTCCCGTATTGTGATATTTGCTTACACAGTAATCTGCTTGAAAATTGTAGTTTTTATGCAGCTATGTAAATACTTTGTAGCTCAAAGTAACCAGGTAACGTTTACATTAAAGGGGCAGTTTACCTTCACATTTTTAGTGAAAAGTCTGCTGCTTGGGGGTAAAAAAATAAAATAAACATACTCACCTCTGCATTGATCTCTGTTCCAGTAATGTCACTGTTGGTCTTTACCCCCAGGACTTCTGTTGTCTTCGGGTGATGCGCACTGTAGTCGTTAGTTGGCTGGAATTTTCATGTCACCATTTGGAGATCTAACTTCTGATAATAAACTAATATTATTAATACTATTATACTAATACTATATTAATATTAATACTTAGGTAGCCACGTAGAACACATAGAACATCTGGATCCAGTCTGGCAGTTTTGGGATCAGGAATAAAATATTCCCTTAGGGCAAATTGATCCTTGCCTTTTGGATCCTAGGTCTACATCAGTGGTGGAAACAAAGCTTAAAAATTTACTCTAACCCTCCAGTCATCCACATCTTTTTTCACCCTTAGTTAAACTAGATGAACATATGTCTTTTCTCTACTGTACTAACTTTGTAACTATGAGTGCTGCCACTGGGCAATGTTACATAACTGCTGATGCCAACCAGTGGCTGCAGTGTATATGAGCTGAGCGATGGGGAACAAAAAAAAGACACCAGAAGATCCATGAAGAAGACCAGCTGAGTCAATGCAGAGGTGAGTGTATTTCTTTCAAACTGAAGAGCAATTTTTTTTTTTGCTAAGGATGTACAATTGGTCAACTCCCTCAGGAGTTATAAATAGTGATAAGCGATTTAATTGAGAAAAGTTTAAATCAAAGCAGTTTTCATTTTTTCCGTGATCTCAATTTGATCTTATTTATTTCCTTAAAATCTGATCAAAAATCGCGATTGCGGAGTTAGACCACGCCATTTTCTCAGCTTCCTGTACTTTTGGCGGCCAGCCAATCAGTGCTGAGCACAGAGGGGGGTCAAGAACATCACCAGTGGGGGTGTAAGGATCTCATTGGCTGCTAAAATCAAATGACCCTGTTTTATCTATGTCACAGCACTGCCTGCTGGCCGACATTAGCTGCCACACTGAGAACAGAACGCATTGCTGTCTCTCTGGATTTTTAAAAGCTGGCAGACACCGTTTCCCAGCGTTTTCACCACGGAAAGGCTGATAGATAGATTAGATAGGTCAGGGGTACAGCAAGATTAGGGAATTCTAGACAGTATTAGAGATTTGGATATAGCGGCATTGCCCTAAACCTCCTTGCTGCAGTTTCTGGGGGGCGGGGGGTGCTTGGTTCTGGGGGCAGCCTCTACAGGAGATACAGTTACGGAAATCTCTCAAAATAAATCACTGTGATATAGCTGCATACTGTATCTCTGCATTGCCCAAAACTTCCTTGCAGCAGTTTCCGAGGACGGAGGGTCGCTTGGTTCTGGGGGCAGCTTCTTCAGGAGACACAGTTACGAAAATCTCTCATAAGAAATCACTGTTATATAGAGTTTTACTCCAGAAAATGTAATTCCTTGGCAACAACTTCTGTCCTGCAGTGTAATATGGATGGCCAGTGCACAGGACACTTAGGAAATAAACATAAATAGCAGTGATACACAGGTTTTTTTTTTGCAGAAAATGTCATTCCGTTCCTTAAATGTGCATGCTGCAGTTTTTTTTTGGTTTTTTTTGGGGGGAGGCCGATGTAAAAGACTCCGTTCTTCCATAAGACTCAATTTCCTAGATATTCCATAGAAAAAATTATATTTCTAATCCTTATTGCTTGTCGCATAAGACCACATTGCTTAGCTATTCTGTAGAAAAAAGTATACTGCTAGTCCTACTTGGCAGTTACAATTTACAAGGACTGAAGGAAAAACACTGTTGATTGGCTGTCAGAGTTGTTCCACAACACCTAATTTCATAAATATTCCATAGAAAAAAGTAATATTTCTACTCCTGATTGTCAGTTGTCAGAAAAAAACACATTTCAGAGATATTCCATAGAAAAAAAAAATTCTATTTGTACTCCTGGTTGTCAGTTGACGGAAAAGACCACATTTCTGAGCTATTCTGTAGAAAAAAAATATATTTCTACTCCTGGTTGTCAGTTATCAGAAAAGACCACATTTCTTAGATATTCCGTAGAAAAAAATTATATTTCTACTACTGGTTGTCGGTTGTCGAAAAAGATCACATTTCTTGAATATTCCATAGAAAAAAATTTATTTCTACTCCTGGTTGTCAGTTGTCAGAAAGGACCGTATTTCTGAGATTTTTCGTAGAAAAAAGTCTATTGCTAGTCCTACTTGGCAGTTTTAAATTGCAAGGTTAGAAGGAGAACACTGTTGATTTGGTGTTACAGTTCTTCCATAACACCGCATTTCACAGATATTCGAAACAATTCTGTTTCTAATCCTAGTTGCCAGTTGGAAATTATAGGTATTTAAGAACACTTGTGATTTGCTGTTTTTGCAGTAGAGTTCTTCAATAAGAGACTGTGAACAAATCTTCCAGACCCTTTTAATATTTATCTTTCTGAAAATGGAGCGAATTAGAGGTGGTAAGCGACCAAGGAGGGGTGTAGGACATGGAGCTAGAGGTACAAGAAAAGGCACTCCTTCCAGTGATCCAGACAACACGCAAGCGAGCACATCGTCAGTTGTAGGATCATCAGGCTTGTCATTGCTTGCTCGGTTCCCTGTGAATCTCAGTACTGAAGAGCGTTGCCAATCTGTTCTTCAGTGGTTAACACAACCTGCATCCAGTGGTTTCGCCTCCTCGTCCTCTCAGTCACGGCCACAAATGTTGTCATTATCCTCGTCATCATCAGTCCAACCTGAAGAGAAAACAACCCAAATGTCAACCAATGTACAGACCACTGTGGATAATCCATGTTCTGAAGAGCTCTTTGATGACACAATGTGTTTGGGGTCAGAAGGCATTTCAGAAGATCAAGAGGCCAAAGAGGATGATTTTGTCTGGTCTGATGCCCAATCGCTGATGCCATCAGAGGAGAAGGAAGTTGGTCAATTGGCAGAAATTCCGAGTGGTCAGCAACGCCTCACAGTGCCTGTGGCTTCGATCCCGCAGCTTCAGGATGTAGACTGTCAGGACGAGGAAGTCAGCTGTCATGAAGATGTTGATAATGACATGCGGATCCAACGTGGTCTTTTCAGCAGCATTTGCTTGCGAGTTCCTCTTCAGTGGAGGAGGAGGAAGATGATGGAGTAGTGTCAGTGCGGGTGCGGCCTGAGAAGGGGAGAGGGCAAGTCCGCTAACATTAATCCGCCAGCCATAGTCAGTGTTGGCAGCGGAAACACCGCTACTAAGCTATCACCTTCGAAGAGGTCCAGAACCTGTGAAGCCTGATCAAGCCTCAAATTCGCCGACCGACAACATATGCCGGATTTGTCATCAATGCGTCAGTAGAGGAAAGAATCTTAAGAGTTTAACCACCACAAACATGAATAGGCATGTGCATCTAAAGCATCAATTGATGTGGTGGAATCACTTGGAGAAATAGGCCACACAGGTCCTGGGCTTCCAACCACTGTGACATCCTCTGTCACCTTCTCCTCCTCCGCCACTTCCAAGACTAAGCAGTCCTCTGCTGACTAGGTCCCGGAGTGGCATGAGCAAGCACCAACCCCAGTGTCAGACACTGCCGCCCGATTACCACCACCACCACTACCACCAGAGACACAGCCTACCCCTTCTCCTTTCACTAGTTTTACCAACAGCCAGTCTAGGAGCCAGCCTTCTGTGTATCAGGTGAGGGAGCAGAAGAAGTGCTTTCACCCCAACCATCATAATGCCAAAAGCCTGAATGTTGGCATTGCCAGGCTCTTGGCCTTGGAAATGTTGCCTTTCAAACTGGTGAAAACAGATCGGTTCCGTCATGTCATGACCCTGGCATGCTCCCAATATCAAATGCCGAGCAGGTATTTCTTTTTCCCAAAAAGCCATCCCTGCCCTGGCCAGCCACGTGTCAGAAAAAATCTCCAGCGCGTTGGCTACATTTGTGTCCACCAAAGTCCATCTCATTACAGATACATGAACTAGTAAGCACGGTCAAGGGCGTTGCATCTCAGTGAAGGCTCACTGGGTGAGTTGGATTGATGACAATGTCTCTGGTGATGATAGTGAGTCTCAGACTTGGCAGACACTCTTCCACACTGCTGGGATGGTGAAGGTTCCAGATCCCCAATCTCCACGGGTAGCATCTTGTGCCAAGAGAAACCAGGTCCTTTTGAAATTAATTTGTCTTCGAGACCGTCAACACACAGGTCAAGAGCTGTGGATGGCTCTGCACAATGAGACCGACCAGTGGCTGGGTGCTAAAAACTTGTCGCCAGGCAAGGTGGTGTGCGACAACAGGAAAAATCTCCTTGCTGCCCTTATGATTGGTAGACTTGTGCACATCCCTTCCTTGCACATGTCATAAGCCTGGTTGTGCAGAAATTTCTAAAATGCTACCCGGATCTTAACCACCTGCTGAAGAAGGCTCATGGTCTGGCATTCACACCCTGCTATGGCCCAATGTTGCAGCATCATCTTGGCCTCCAAATCAACTGTTTCATTGTTGACGTGGCAACATGCTGGAATTCCACCCTCCATATGCTCCAGCGATTGTGGCAGCAGCTTAATGCCATTATGCAGTATGAAGTAGCGCATGACCTGACAAGCAGTGGTGCGGACCTCGGGGTGTTGAGCCATAGGGAGTGGGGGTAGGTGAAAGATCTCTGCACCATCCTTGCCAGTTTTGAAGACACCACCAAAGTGATCAGTCAGGACAATGTACTTGTCAGCATGACTATTGTGGTGATATTTGTACTGGAACAAGTGTTTGAAATAATTTGAAATAGTCATTTCTTCCTGCAAATATTTAGGGCATTTTTGCTGGTTTTTGGGTCAGGTCACTGTAAAAGACACCAATAGTAAAGGTCATATTGAAAAAAAGCTTATTTGACATACTCTTTTATTCATGCTAATTTTCTTGAGTGTCCGAAAGCTCTTTTTTGCTGCTTTAGTGGTCATGCTGCTGTAAAGGGTAGCGATAGTCAATGTCCTATTCAGAAAAATCTTGTTTTAAATGGTAAATTTTTCCTTGCAAATTTTTATTCTGGGTGTCCATAAGGGCATCTGTGCTGGTTTTGGGGTCATGCTGCGGTAAAAGACAGCGATAGTCAATGTCCTATTCACTAAAATCTTGTTTCAAATACTCTTTTCTTCTTGATAATTTTATTCTGAGTGACCATCTGTGCTGGTTTTGGGGTCAGGCTACTGTAAAAGGGATGCCAGGGGTGCCAATAGGGCAGTACTCCTGTCTGGGGCCCTAATCAAAAAGGGGCCCAGTGATATGTTAAAAATAAGAAGTAGTAATGGGTGGGGACCCCATTTGATTTAGCTGCATGGGGCCCTGAAACGGTTAATAGATGACTTACAGCAGCCCTGGCTACCACTGCACCCACTATAACTGGTGCCCTGCCAGCTGAACCTCCGTGTTCCCTGTTGGAATGTTCTTGCTGCCACCACATATTTGGCATGTTCTTGGGCCCTGGTGAAAAAAGTGATAGGGAGCTCCTGCAAGTTACCATGTGTCATTTCCAATACTGGTGTTTTCTGATGTGTCAAGGGGGCCCCGGAGCAGCTGCTACAGCTGTACCTGCTGTAGCTACATTGTCTTCATCTTTTCAGTTAGCTATTGGAAGGAATGAATTATTTTAGATTGTGAATTTTTTTCTGTTACACTTAGAGCCAAATTGTCTTCGCTAAGATGTACGACATACCCAGTTTACTGTTATGGATGGTAATTCCAAATTCCCATCACCTGTTTCGGTCTAAAAATTAACCTGATCATTTCCCATTGACTTTAATGGGGCTCGACAGTTGATCGAAATCGAGATCGGAAATCTATATTTTTTTACTGATCGATCATCACTAGTTATAAACTTTACTAGAAACATGGATGATTGGCTGTTATGGAGAACACATTCTACTACATATGTAGTCATACAGCTGCAACTGAAATTTCTCACAATTACCATGGTAATGACAATTTGATGTCTTGGCTAGCAAGACCAGATGCCTGCAATCAGCTTACAGTACAAGTTTTTAACATTTTACTCAGGAAATATCACACTGAAACACAAACAGTGAGCAATATTTAAAAGTCTTAAATGCTGTACAAATGGTCGATTTGGTCACTGTGAGCTACAGCAGACATTTTTCCTGTTGTTGATTTGAAATACACATTACATAAAAAAATAATTAATATATCATTTACTGATGTGTTTGCCATGTGAATACTTGCTGTGTAGTCAGAACACGTATAAACTCCATTGAGTGGAGCTAATCAATTTTCACAATCAATGGCACTTCAAAGTGAAATATGTGGCACATGTCTTTCCACTATCTCCTCATTTAATGACCCAGACACAGCCACCACTTTCTACAATCGCACAATCACCACGACCCTTGACTCAGTCGCTCCTCTCACACACAATACAACCCGCAATATCAACAGACAACCCTGGCACACTGACTCCACTAAACAACTGAGGCGTGCTTCCAGAGCTGCAGAACGCCGCTGGAAGAAAACTCACTCCACTGATGACTTATACAAACAATCACTGCATACATTTAAATCTGCACTCACCTCAGCCAAACAGGACTATTTCACCACTCTCATATCCTCCCTGCCCACAACCCCAGACAATTATTCAAAACCTTCAACTCTCTTCTCTGTCCAACAGCACCTCCTCCCCCATCCCTCCTTTCAGCAGACAACTTTGCCACTCACTTCCTTCAGAAGATCAACCACATCAGAGAAAGCTTCAGCCCGCAGTCCCCACCACCCTCCCATATCCTTGCAAACTGCTCTTCCCCCTTAACTTGCTTCCCCACAGTCACTCATGACAAGCTTTCCTCTTTACTGTCCAAATCCAACCTAACTACCTATAGTCTTGATCCGTGGCCATCACACCTCATCCCTGACCTCAGTGCTTCTATCATCCCAGCCCTCACCCATCTCTTCAAAATATCACTAACCTCTAGCATCTCCCTTCCGCCTTTAAACATGCTACTATCACTCCAATCCTTAAAAAAACAACCCTTGACCCCTCCTCTCTGTCCAACTATCACCCCATCTCACTGCTCCCTTTTCCTTCCAATCTCCTCGAGCAGCACGTCTATCTTCAGCTGTTCTCCCACCTCTCCTCCAACTCTCTTCTTGACCCACAACAATCTGGTTTCCGACCCCATCACTCTACCGAAACCGCCCTAACCAAAGTCACTAATGACCTAGTAACTGCTAAAGCCTCATGCCACTACTCTGTGCTCCTCCTCTTAGACCTGTCCTCTGACCTGTCCTCTGCCTTTGACACTGTCGACCATTCCCTCCTGCTACAAATCCTCTCCTCCCTCAGCATCACTGACTTGGCTCTTTCCTGGATCTCCTCGTACCTCACTGATCGGACATTCAGCTTCTCTCACTCTCGCTCCACCTCCTCCTCTCGCCCTCTCTCTGTTGGTGTCCCTCAGGGGTCAGTCTTGGGTCCTCTACTCTTCTCTATCTACACTCTTGACCTTGGTCAGCTCATAGCATCACACGGCTTTCATTACCACCTGTATGCTGACGATACCCAACTCTACATCTCCGGGCCAGATGTCACTTCTCTACTCTCCCGGATCCCTGACTGTCTGTCCTCCATTTCCTCCTTCTTCTCATCATGTCTCCTAAAACTAAATGTAGAGAAAACAGAGCTCATCATCTTTCCAACGTCCAACTCTACCCCTGCCCCTGATCTCTCTATCTCAGTCAATGGCTCTACACTCACCTGTTCCGCAAGTCTGCTGTCTTGGGGTAATCCTAGACTCCGCTCTATCTTTCAAACCACACATCCAAACCCTCAACTCTGCCTGCCGCCTTCAACTGAAAAACATCTCTCGCATCTGCTCATTCCTCAACTATGACACTACAAAAATGCTGGTCCATGCCCTTGTCATCTCCCGCCTAGACTACTGCAACATCCTTCTCTGTGGCCTCCCAGCTAGCACCCTTGCTCCCCTCCAATCCATCCTTAACTCTGCTGCCCGTCTTATCCACCTCTCTCCTCGCTACTCCTCTGCCTCTCCTCTCTGCCAATCCCTTCACTGGCTTCCTATTGCCCAGCGAATTCATTTCAAGCTACTAACCATGACCTACAAGGTTCTCCACGACCTCTCCCCTCCATACATCTCTGCCCTAATTTCCAAATATCTCCCCTCACGCAGTCTCCGCTCCTCTCAGGACCTTCTCCTCTGCTCTCCCCTCATCAGCTCCTCACACAACCATCTCCAAGACTTCTCCCGTGCTTCACCCACACTCTGGAACTCACTGCCCCAACACATCAGACTCTCCCCCACTTTCACCTCCTTCAAAAGCAATCTGAAAACCCATTTCTTTAGGCTTGCCTATAACCTACCCTAACCTTGTTGTCACTACTTCCTCCACAAACATGTCTGCCCCTCACCTCGTGTCTCTTCCCCCTCCTTGTAGATTGTAAGCCCTCGCGGGTAGGGTCCTCTCTCCCTCTGTCGTGCCAATTGTCATTATTCACTTATCATTGTACTCGTTTGATTTATGTTATGTATGTAACCCCCTCGAATGTACAGCGCCCTGGATTCAATGGCGCTCTAAAATACTTAATAATAATAATAATAATGTCTAAAGGCATACGTTATATTTTTGTTGTGCATTCCATGACATATTCCAACAGAAAAATACACTGGTCCAGATATGAATCAATCGATTTTTATTGAGTTTTACATTTTTGACACTCAAGGAAGGAAAACAAAAATACAACCAGTATCAAAGAAATTTTTTTTTACTTGAGTCATCTCCAGAGTGCAGGACATAGTAATAGAATGCAAAAAATAAGACAATTAATCAAGCAACAGTACACAAGGCACCTATGTAGGCAAATATACGAACTGATTGTCAAATGTGGCAAAATATCAAATATAACGCAAAACAAACGTCATCAGATTATAAGTGAGAAATAAGCATTACAATCTCAAAGTCAAGTTATTTACTAAAGAGATACAATCATAGTAGGATTTGTTTAAAGTATTTGGATTCAGTCCATAGAGACCACTTGGACCTAATCTTAGACGTTAAGTGAGGTGCAATGATTAGGCAGGTCTCTGAGTGGAACGTTAGATTGATTCTGTTAATTACTTCTTGGATTGCCAAGGGAGTTGGCAGTTTCCAGTAGGAGGATATTAGGGTTCTAGCTGCTACTAACACATGGAATAGAACTGTGTGAAAAATAGAAGGTAATGTTTTAAGTGACTTCAGCAGTGACATCCCCATTGAGAAGAAGAAAGATGCAAACAGAAGACTAGGGAGAGTAAGGATGGTATAGTGTTGGAACAGAGGTGAGGTGAGAGTTGATTACAATTTTTTTTTTATAGGCAAACGTATACTATTAAAATAAAATATGTGAAGTTACAACTCTGGGGTTACTAGTTCTCATTAAGAAGACTAAGCTGTGGTATAGGCAATGCTCCATGGGTAAAATATGCCAAAAGAGAAAAGACTGTGTACTACAGATAACATTAGAGACTGTTTCCTATCTTATGGAGGAGAGCTGCTTAGTATCATCTTAATGTGATGTACTGATAGATGACAGCCAGCTGATTTAAGAGGAAATTGGCTATTTTCAAATATGTCCCAGAAAGTCTTTGTGGTAGCATCAAACACATTATATTGGGAATAAGTAACCCATGCATAAATTGAAAGAGTCTCTTTCAGATAGTCTATTACCAAACCAAAATAAATGCTTTAGCATGCTGCAGAATTTTTACTATTCTAAGTACTCAGTGGTTAGTGGTGGAGAAATAAAATGAAAGTGGTGTATGTTTATCACAGTAATAAAATATATTACTGCAATTGTTGCCTGTGTAATCTTCACAATCTCATCAAGTCCCACAATCTTATTCAAAGCACAAATTTACTGAATTGCCAGTAATATCCTAGAATTGGTGATCAGAACTACATACAATACTAATTAATTTGTCTTCTGAAAAGATATACCACTTGACTAGACCAATTTGTTGCTGAACTAATTGACACAATAAACCTTAATTTCCATTTCTCAAATGTCATTTAATCCTTCAGACTTGATTCACACACAATGTTTTTTAGGCTTGTTCCACAGTGTTTTAACAGTGAAAAGTCATGCCACGGCCTGTCCCACCATCCACACTCATTTATCTCTACACTGCACTGTGTGTAGCAGTTGTTCCCTGGTCTGTTGATTGTCCCCTTTTACAGGCTCCTCACTGATTTAGGTGATCAAACAATTAACAAACAAACAACATAGGTAGCATTTTTTGTTTTTCTAAACAAAGCATGCTATGGGTTTGCCACTCTTTCTCCCATAGGTTTATACAGGACTGGAAAAATGCCATAAGAAATGCAAATAATAAAAAAAACAGTAGCCTAGCTACAGGGGTCACAACGGTCCCACTTGCGATCAGGCCATGAGGCAGGGGTGCCCACAGGCCCCCCTCACCACACAGCTAAATATATGTGACCCAACGAGGCAGCAATCACAGCCACTGCCTTTACGGTGCAGACAGCAGTTTAGACAAAGTGCCCCGTATACACTGATCCCAGCCACTTAGTCTACTGAAGGCAGCAGTGCGATGTAATTATGTCATCGCACCACTGCCTGTACTAAGCCATAAGCCTATGGCATCCCAAAGTGGGCGGCATGATGATGACATGCCACCCACTCCAGATTCAGACAGGTGTTCGGTGGAGGAAGAGGGGAGAGCCAAGGTGAGTATCATTATTATTATTTTTTTTAATGATGGAGGGGGGTGAAACACCTGCCTACCTAATGGGGGAATCCTTAACTACCTACCTACTTGAAGAGGCTCTATCTATCTGCTTACCTACTATAAGGGGGCCTATCTACCTACCTGCCTATCTATCTACCATAAGGAGCCCTATCTACCTGTCTACCTACCTACCAACCATAAGGAGCCCTATCTACCTACCTACCATAAAGAGCCCTACCTACCATAAGGGGACCTATCTATCCATTTGCCTACCTACTTTAATGGGAACTCATCTACCTGCCTACTAGGGGGGTACCTGTCTAGCTACTTGCCTATCTACTACAGGGGGCTCTATCTACTTGCCTATATATTAAATGGGGGCCTATCTACTTACCTACCTACTTGCATATAAAGTGTCCTATACAAAAGGGGGACTTTACCTACTTAATAGGGCTCTGACTATCTGACTATTTTTAAGGTCTAATATACCTAAAAAAAAGTGTCTTCCTATCACCTGTCTAATTTGGGGGCCTGTCTACTACATGGAGTGTGTTCATACCTACTGGTGGCACAAATGGAGGCCTAATAATCTATTATTTTCGTTACACCCATATTATTGATCATTGGCTAATGAAAATAAAGAAATAAAAATTAACTCATTGAATTGAATGCCTCACGGAGCTGAGATTTCAGTGCCCCCATCTCTCCATAGACTACAATGAGACAAAGTAGCTCGCGCTCTGATTGGCCGGGATAGCCAAGCCCCCGCTACTTCAACCAATCAGCTCTTTTCTGCTTTTTTTTACTGTATTTTAAACTGTCCCGCCTTTTCATTTGATTGGTCAATACTACTCCATAGGTTATAATGGGTCACTGTCGCTCCTATTCTGATTGGCTGGTTTATGCCGACCAATGAGAAGCGCTTACAGAATTTGAATTACTGTATTTCCCGGCAATTTTCTATATCCCAATTCCTGATGTTGCGCCAGTGATTAAAGTATGTTTTTAGAAGGTTTTAGCTCTTTTTCAGATAATGTTTTACACCTAATAAAAACGATTTTTGGAATCATACTACATGCCTCACGAAGCTGAGAGCTGAGATTTATTTCTTTTGCGATCTTATATATTTTTCCTCTAATTTTAAATGATCCACTTTTTCAATACATTTAAACTTTTTTAGATAACTTTGATATTTATCTTTATTAATGAAAACATTTTCTAGACAACTCTTTTGTATTAGTGTACTGTTGTAACAGTCGACCGAGAGCACATTTTGCCCCATTCCATTATGTTCTCGCTTTACTTCGCCTCCTCCGACTCAGGTAGACCACATTCAACTAGGTCTGCCTGTCGGAGCTGCAATATGCCTCACTTTGCCGACCGGCATTCATGCATGTGAAGAAAGAAGAAGTTGTCAGCTCACCCACATTCATCGGCTTGCAATATACTAGAACGCCAGGATCCCGTTCGGAGCAGAACGTGAAGTACAAGTCCCAAGAAACAAATTGATCCAGCGAATCCAGGTGCTGTAAAACTTAGTAATTTTTATTGGTTATGAATAAAACCAACACCTCCATCATAGCACATGGCTCACTCAGGCGAGTAGCTGACGCGTTTCGGACGATGCAACGTCCTTAGTCATAGCATAATGAGAGGCTACAAACACATACATTATATACAAATTCTTAAAACAAACAAGTACTTACACCTGAATCGCTGAATGCACCTGTTCCGCCATAGCGCACTCGCACTTCCGGGTCATGTGACACCAAACGGAAGTGACATCACGGACATGCGCAATATACCAAAAGATGAAGTACCTGGTAAGGGCAAGATCGCGCATGCGCAGTCGCCCCAGGCTTGAACCAAAGGCCGGGCGCGCATGCGCAATGATGCAAACCAGCATAATACGTGCGCTATTGATGGACAGGGACAAAACAAGGTAAAAACAACAGAATACAAATAAAACAAAGTTTTACTTAGTCACCTTTCCCTATAGTAGAATGTATGTATGCCTATGTAAAATAAGGGAGGCATCTATTGTTTAATATACATAAAGTGACATTGAAGTGCGAATACCATATAAAGCTGTAAACTGTACTGAAAGCTCAATAGTGAAACATTGTTTCACGTTTGAGATTAAGCCCATTGGGCACTGTGGTATTGAGGCTGAGTATCCAAAAGGCCTCTCTGTCTCGCAATAAACGATCCACATCCCCTCCACGTGGGGGCTTAGTGACTCTCTCAATGCCCATGATTTTAAGGCTATTATAATTAGAATTATGAACTTCCCTGAAATGTAGGGATAAGTTGGATCTGTTGCGGACAGAGCTGTTGGTGATATCATTCAAGTGTTCCAAAAACCGTGTCTTTAGCCTTCTGGTAGTATTGCCTACATATTGTAGGTTACATAGAACACAACTTGCCAGATAGATTACATGGTGGGAATTGCAATTAATATATTGACGAATGACATGTTTCCTGATACCTTGTTTATCCTGGAAATGTGTACCAGTAATCACAAAATTGCAGGTTCTACATGGGCAAGTGCCACACTTGTAAGATCCCTTATACTTTAGCCATGTATTACTGGATTTATTGGACAAAACCAGGTTGGGAGAAATAATATTTCCCAATGTGGGCGGTCTCCTAGATACCACTTGGCATCCCTCAGCTAATACTGCCTCTAGGATGGAATCCTCCATCAATATGGGTAGATGTTTGAGAAATATCTTACGTATGTCTGAAAATTGCTGGCTTTGATCTAAAACCAGTACACACTTTTTCTTATTGGAAGAGCGTTGACAAAGGTCACGATTAGAGTTGTTACGGGTTAACAGTGATTCCCTGTCTTTTGAATTTACAATATCTACTGCTCGATCCAGCAATCCCTTGGGGTAACCTCTGAGACCAAGTCTGGCACAAATGTTGTGCCTTTCCCTCTCATAATCTGCCACCTGATTGCAATTCCTCTTGGCCCGCGTTAACTCTCCAACTGGAATGGAGCGACGAGTATGCCTCGGATGTGAGCTCCTAAAATGGAGGATGGTGTTACCTGATGTTGTTTTCCGAAATGATCGGACATGAATGACCTGGCCCACAATACCCGTTAATGTAAGATCCAAGAAAGATATATCGCTTACCCCTATGTGATGGGTAAATTTTAAATTAAATGGATTACCATTCAAAAATGTTACAAATGCCGGTATGGCAGGCACATCTCCCTCCCAAATGAACAGGAGGTCATCGATGTACCTGCCATACCAGCAAATTGCATCGGTAAAGGGGTTGATAGAAGTGAATAGATATGTGTATTCCCACCATGCCATCACCAAATTGGCAACGGAGGGGGAAAATTTAGCCCCCATAGAGACTCCACGTACCTGAAGGTAGATGACACGGTTAAAGGAAAAATAGTTATGTGTCATAAGAAAGTCTGCTACAGACACAATAAACATAGAAATTTCGTCTGTGTAATGGCCAAATTGTTTAAGATGAAATTCTAATGCCATTAATGCAACTTGGTGGGGAATACACGTGTATAAAGATTCCACGTCGCAACTCAACCATGTCATGCCCTCCCTCCAAATACACGTCTGCAGACTCCTGAGTACGTCCTGTGTATCTTGTAGATAACTGGGGATCCTGGTAACCAATGGCTGTAAGATGCCATCCAGCCACTGAGATAGTCTCTCCAGAAGAGAGCCAATGCCCGATACTATAGGTCGCATGGGGGGCTTGTCTAAACATTTATGAATTTTAGGGAGGGCATACATGATAGGCATTATCGGACATTCCACTAGCAGAAAATCCAGTTGTTTTTGGTCAAATACAGCCAAGGATAAACCCTCCCGCAATAATATATGCATCTGTGCCCTAAACTCCGTGGTTGGATCCTGTGGGAGCACCCGATATGTAGAAGTGTCGGACAGCATGTTAGCTACGCTGTCAATGTATACACTTTTATCCATTACCACCACAGTGCCCCCTTTGTCCGCCATCTTGATCACCACTTCCAAATTATTGCTCAACTCTTGTAGAGCCAGACGTTCTGAGTGGGACAAATTGCCAAATTTAGGACCAGGGGACACCGTGGTAGACAGTGCCCGGAGGTCCTTCTCCATTAATGTTTGAAACCTATCCATGGAGTCGGTGCGTGAATGTAATGGATAGAAATCTCTGTTAGATGTTTGAAAGGGAGGTAAATGACCCTGCCCTCCAGGACTAGTTGAGTCCTGCAATTCCTCCAAAGTGAGCAGTGCCATTTGTTCTCTAAAATACATGCCTTTGTAGACATTGGATCTAACATTGGAGACCTCAATATTGGCCACCTCCTCATGATCAGAGTCCTAATCAAAATACCAAAAATGGCGTTTAAGCGTGAGGAAACGTACAAATTTATTCACATCTTTTAAAGTGGAAAACAAATCAAAATTATACTGTAAACCAAAATTTAGACCCAAGGATAAAACTTTATAATGGGCCCTATCCAAATGCATCGAAGACAAATTCAAAACATCCAGTGGTTGGCATGTTGTCACTTCATTACTACTTGTCGAGTTTGCATCCTGAGGTTTACTGCGATGTTTCCTGCCCCCCCCTGCGCCGCCTCCGTTTTTTGACTTCTTTTTCTGCACACGATGGCGATAATATGATGGTGTGGCATTTCTGCCATTACTGTCCGGGATAGAATCCTCACCCGAATCTCTGGTGACATCAGCTGAGGAGCCCGAGTCCAGAGAGCCAAAACTCACACGTCTCTGGTGGTAACCACCTGGGGTATACGAAGGTCTGCGTTTCAATATTGGTCTGGGAGTGGAAGCTTCAATTCTCCTGCGTCCCCATTCATAAACGCTGTCATTTTCGTAATCATTACTGTCCCTTTGGAATTTTGATTTCTTGACTGTCATGATGGAGCTCTCGACCTGGTTGATACTCTCTTCCACTCTAGACATTGATGTCTCATATTGGGAAGAATCTAAAAGTAGGCGCAGTTCCCCTTCTAGCTTCTCGATATCTTGAGATAATTTCTGTAATTTAGCTTCCTCATGTTTCACCACTAAAGACATCAGATTGAGGGAACAGGTACTGAGAATAGTGTTCCATTCTGTGACAAACTCCTGCGAGAAGACCGTTGTTGGCACTTTTTTGATCCTCAAGCCACGTGGGATCATTTCCCGTTGGAGATAATTTTGCAGGGTGGTCTGATCCCACCATACTCGCACTTCTTGTGTTTTTAACTTTTCATATTCTTTCAATTTCAACTGTGAATCAGGTGACCTGGGAGCCATGTTTGCATCTTTGTGAAATACTAGAGCAGCCTTTTGGAGTCTGCTAGCTGTCTCCGTCATAATAATGATGCAATAATAAATGTTTCAGAGGAGGTGAATGATATAAGGGCAGCCAGTGGAGTGTGCACGAACACAAGACTCAAACATGTGAAGAAAGAAGAAGTTGTCAGCTCACCCACATTCATCGGCTTGCAATATACTAGAACGCCAGGATCCCGTTCGGAGCAGAACGTGAAGTACAAGTCCCAAGAAACAAATTGATCCAGCGAATCCAGTTGCTGTAAAACTTAGTAATTTTTATTGGTTATGAATAAAACCAACACCTCCATCATAGCACATGGCTCACTCAGGCGAGTAGCTGACGCGTTTCGGACGATGCAACGTCCTTAGTCATAGCATAATGAGAGGCTACAAACACATACATTATATACAAATTCTTAAAACAAACAAGTACTTACACCTGAATCGCTGAATGCACCTGTTCCGCCATAGCGCACTCGCACTTCCGGGTCATGTGACACCAAACGGAAGTGACATCACGGACATGCGCAATATACCAAAAGATGAAGTACCTGGTAAGGGCAAGATCGCGCATGCGCAGTCGCCCCAAGCTTGAACCAAAGGCCGGGCGCGCATGCGCAATGATGCAAACCAGCATAATACGTGCGCTATTGATGGACAGGGACAAAACAAGGTAAAAACAACAGAATACAAATAAAACAAAGTTTTACTTAGTCACCTTTCCCTATAGTAGAATGTATGTATGCCTATGTAAAATAAGGGAGGCATCTATTGTTTAATATACATAAAGTGACATTGAAGTGCGAGTACCATATAAAGCTGTAAACTGTACTAAAAGCTCAATAGTGAAACATTGTTTCACGTTTGAGATTAAGCCCATTGGGCACTGTGGTATTGAGACTGAGTATCCAAAAGGCCTCTCTGTCTCGCAATAAACGATCCACATCCCCTCCACGTGGGGGCTTAGTGACTCTCTCAATGCCCATAATTTTAAGGCTATTATAATTAGAATTATGAACTTCCCTGAAATGTAGGGATAAGTTGGATCTGTTGCGGACAGAGCTGTTGGTGATATCATTCAAGTGTTCCAAAAACCGTGTCTTTAGCCTTCTGGTAGTATTGCCTACATATTGTAGGTTACATAGAACACAACTTGCCAGATAGATTACATGGTGGGAATTGCAATTAATATATTGACGAATGACATGTGCTATGATGGAGGTGTTGGTTTTATTCATAACCAATAAAAATTACTACGTTTTACAGCAACTGGATTCGCTGGATTAATTTGTTTCTTCGGCATTCATGCATGCCTCGGAGTATTCGAATGTGGTGCGTCCCGCCCCAGAACGCCCACACTGCGCCCATTGCACGCCCCTTTATGTTAGGCGCAGCCGAAAGTGGCGAAGGTTGCGCCTAACATAGCATCCCTGCGTCCGACAGGGGATTCAGATCAGTGAGGCGTAGTTTTCGCCAGAAAACAGGCACAACTCCGGATCATACATGTCGCTCTAGGAGTCACAGGTCATTGGCCGGGTTATTGGGACACTGTCCCTTTAAATCCTCATGCACTGGCGCACGCGTGCCAAGGACACCACGGAGCAGAATCGAGGACAGTGAGCTGTAACTGCCGGCAGACGCTGGCGCCGGCATAGCAGCAGGGGCAGGAGCCGGGACAGGTGAGTATACTTCATAGGACCGGAAAGCGGGTACATTGCCCATCGCGACACACCCAGAGGGGGCCGCAGCAGGAGCCTCAGCAGGAACACAGGCATGTCCGCTGCCTGAGACACTGTGACACCTGTTTGTGTGGTAAATTCTGCAGGGACGAGTTGTGGCCAGTTGTGAAGACATGATTGTCTGGACTGGATGAAAAAAAGAAAGAATGAGTCTGATCAGTAAGATGTCACCTGAAAGTCCCTAAATGTAACTGCACGGTAATCACTTATACGACTGCAGAGCATACGTACAACTGCTATCTACCACTATATGGTCACTGTATGATGGTAATAGTGGTCTTAGTGTAATGGTTTTATTCAGTCTCTTTATGGTGGTTATATGTTGTTATGATGCAGCGGTATTATTTGATCTTTGTATATTGTTATTATTGGTCTTGGTATATTGATTTAGTCAGTAAAAGTATGGTAGTATTAGTCACTATATGGTAGTGATGTGTGGCGGTATTATTTGGTGTTGGTATATTGTTAGTATTATTATGATGGTATTAGTCACTATGTAGTAGTGACAATGTCACCCTTGCATACTTACTGGCCCATAGAATACATAAAAGTCAATTAAACTGTTCAGCATAAACTTCAACAAAAACTAAACCCATAAAACAAAAAGGCACAATTGCATTTTTTTCTGTTCATCCCACAACATTTTTTTTTTTTTTGGGGGGGGGGGGGACAGACAATTTGGCTGTATAACTTGTTTTTGTTTAGCTCTTTTTGAAATGAATTTTCTTCTATTGGACAATTCCTTTAAATAGAAATAATTTTCTTCATGTGCTATATGACAGATATCAATCATGTCAAGTAGGGAACCTGTTGTTTAAAAGTAGTGGTCCACAGACAGTCTCAGGCTCTCTTTACCTATCCAACCTTATACAGAGACGAAAAAAAGAATGTGAAAAAAAAAACCTTAAATAATGTTGGAATCTTTTTCAGGCTTAAAAACCAAGGGTCACATGTATGAAAAACTGTCTAGGTCTAAAACTCACTTTGTTCTCCATAGCACTCAATGAGAGCGCCCCTTTAATTTCATATAGTGCTCTGGAAAATTGAGAGGGGTGCTCTGATTGGTTGCTATAGGAAACAGAGTGAGTTTTAGACCTAGATAGTTTTCATACGTGGCCCCAAATATTCAGTTGCTAGTAATTACAAATATGGAAGAGCCTACCTCCATATTTCTTACCAGCTGAACTGATGAGCTTATACATTTATTCCCTTCATGATTAGTTCCTGAATGAAGAGGATAAACTGAATTTTTTGGAGCTATTACTGCAATTGCAACTCAAGCCTAGCTGAAGGTTTATGTCAAAACTCTGGATATATAAGGCTACATGTATGAAGAGTGTCTAGGTCTAAAATTCACTTTGTTACCCATAGCAATCAATTAGAGTGCCTCTTTAATTTTTTCAGAGCACTATATGAAATGAAAGGAGCGCTCTGATTGGTTGCCATGGGCAACAAAGTTAATTTTAGACCTTCATACATGTGGCCCATGGTGTTCTTTTACCCTGATGAGACTGGTCCAGACTGGTTGGTTCCTATATACACTCTGCAAAATAAAAAAAATAAAAAACAGTGACACTCACCTTCAGCCTGGCCTGAACTCTGTTGCAGCAGCATCTCCAAGAAGCGCAGTCTATTCTCTTCATGCTTCATTTCCTTCACAACCACAGTACCAGCAATACCAAGTAACTGAAGATATGCTTGACATCAGACAATACGTGATATGTGCTGTGTTCTTAGTGCAACAACATAGGGTGAGGGTAGTTGACATTTTTATGTGGGCAAACTATAATGATGACATGTTTGTGTTTATGACATGGTGATATCAGTACATTCAAATATTATGTCCAGAATATAAACAAGAATTCAATTGGCATTCACTTTAAATAATAGTTAGTTTTACAAATCTTGGAATTATTAATTACAAAGGGATTTTATATGCAATAGAAAAGGTTATTAAAAGAAATGGCCCCTAATAAGTTTGTAAGGTGGGGAAGCTCTCAACCCAGACCGCTAATAAGGTCAATGTCTAAGGATAAGATGTAATTGCTTTGTTTGTGGCACGTTTAGAACTCAAGCAAGGGGGCTGAAGGGTAGATTTAAGCGGATAAGGCATATCATTGGGAGTATGAACTTCTTTAATTACTTCGAAGCACCAAGGAGTGGTTGGTTATCGGACAGCTCTTAGAATAACTGGGCGTTTTGATACTCAGGATCTTAAGAACTGGAATGCTCTTCTCCTAGATGGTGTCTTGAAAAGTTTATCACCAAAAGGACCCATGATGACATTCAGAATTGAAAGTGGCTTTCAGGGATCTAGCAAGATGGAAAACTAGTTGGCTATTTTTGATGTGAAGACATTTTTGTAATTATTTTAAAGAGGTCAATACTTTTGTAATTACAATCACAGGGCAAGAATATAAAATTAGATAATTTTTTAACTGTAAGTCAGAAGTAATGATTTAGTTAGCTACCTGCCTGTCTTAAAATTTTTGTTGGTATACCTAAAAGAGACTTCTGGGGGAGAATAGAGGAGCATTTAGGGAACATCAGAAGAAGAATGGACAAATCCCTAGTGTCACACATACAGGAAGCCCATAGTGGACAATTAGATGAACACTTAAGCCATGAATCTAGTTAGACACTAAGGGCATGTCCCCACGGCACGGGTTTTCGGCCGGTTTGCGTTTTTTCAGACCGCCTGAAAAAACGGCCGAAAATGAGCACAATTGTTCTCTATGGAAAACCCGTGCAGCAGTCCCCACTGCACGAGTTTTCCGCCCGGCGGGTTTTGCCGCCGGCGGTAAAACATTGTAGAAGCACTATCTTCCGTCCAGTTTTCGTACGGAATATGCGCTTCTCAATGGGAGAGGGGAGGGCTTTTCTCCGCTCATCGCGAAGAAAAGCCGTCCCCCCCGTGGGCGTGGGGACGGGCGCAAAACAGGACAAATACCGGCCGGCAAACCGGCCTGTAGTTGTCCTATGCCGTGTGAACGCGCCCTAATAGCTGATTGAAATGTGTCTAAATATTACTGTTTGGTATACATATGTAGGAAAGGTTAAGTTGACAGATAGTGCACTGTGATATCATATCAAAGAAATTGTTTCTATGCATTGTTTTTGGGTACTTTGGCTCTTTAAAGTGGGCACACAGAATATTGTGGACATATGTTTGGACCCTGGACCAAAAGTGAGCTGATTAATTGTGATTATACTCCTATGTAGGGAATTAGTTCTTGACTTTGTTAGACCACTGAGGGTTCTTTCAAAAATATGTAAACGTAGAAAATTGACTGCAGAAAAGAACCAACTGGTCCAATCATTCTGACTTCACTTACTCTTGATTTAACAAACACATCTGTGTGAAGTTTGGACCAATCATCTATTACTCTTTACATAAAATATTTATTTTTTCTACCTATGGCGTGTATACATTCACTTACTCTTGATTTCACAAACTTATCTAGAGGAAATTTGGACCAATCTGCTACTACGATTTAAGTATTTTTTTTTTTTACTTTTCAACTGATATGAAACTTGGGGTCACTACTTATAACCAGTCTGGCCAAAGGAACTATACACATAGTTAAGCCATCCCCAGATAATTGAAGACTTTTTCTAAATACATTGGTCTTTTGATTTTACCTTGGTCTATAGATAAGAGAGACTCTATCTGCTCTGAGTGCATACAGGTTTCTATGGTTACTTGTCCATATATTCCTTCTTGATTAGTCAGATAACAGGAAGTGATATCACCATGGATGGAGCTCACTCCAAAATAGACTAAATATCTGTAACAAGATTAGCTTCTGTTTACAGATAAGCAATTGTTTTCACTCTTCAGAGCACTTTTAGATTTGTTTACTGAAGATAAAATCCACTGCACTTATATCTCAGGAGGGGGGAGCTAAATATGATAATCACTGCTTTTGAGCCTCCCACAACCGGAAGAGACAGAGGATAAAAATCTGCTTGTAACTCAGAGAAACAGTATGGTGAGAAAGCTTCCTTAATAACAGATTTAAAAATTTCATAGGATCAGTGGCACTTTTCTAGTTATACCATGGACAGTTTTATTTGCCGTAAATAGGGAAAATGTTAGGAACTTTAGACACACAGTTATGCTGAGCGATGTGTAGAGCAATCAGAATAATCAAAAAGCTATAATAAAATAATCAAAAGATATAATCAACATCTGAGCTCCCACAACATGGTGAAAGGGGTGTTTTCACTAAGCAAAGTTAAATGCACAGGTGATTTCTCAGCTAGCTGTGAGTCAACCATGCATTTGAATGAGGAGAGTGGCACTTTTTGGCTGTCCTCTCCATTTACTTCTATGGAAGCTTCTGAATGTTGCCAAACGCACATACTCAGCTATATTCGGAATTTCCCTAGAAGTGAATGAGGAGGGAATCTGCTCTCCTCAATCTCATGCACGGTTGGCTCACAGCTAGCTGAGAGACTACCCGTTAAGTAGACTTTGCGTCGTGGGAACACCCCTTTAAGATTTGGTAAGATCCAATTCATGGGAAACAAGAAACACTGTACTTATAAAATAGGTTCTTAATATATGAGACATGCAGTATTTACAGGACTATCAAAAAATGGAAAGCTCGGTCAAATGCCACCCTACTTATTTCTTCATCTCAAAACGCCACTAACAAACCACTTGAGCTGTCAAGGAAATCCCACATAAACCCTGAAGTAGAAACCAAAAGATCTATAGATGTTACTGTATTTGTGTTTTGATTTTCAACTTTTTACTGTAAATCAAAACTGGTTTCTAACTTTTACTACAGTTAATAAAGAGAAAAATTTTGCTGAATTCCAAATACTATTGTTACTTTTTCATGATAAGCTACAACTAAGGCATACAGCTATGATGGAAGTGAGTAGTGTTGAGCGATTACGTTGGCCATCGACATCGGTCGATGGTCGACCATCATCGACAAGATTCGAGTCGAATTGAA